>JAENPR010001999.1:0-81793 GCA_018135685.1 Themeda triandra
GTTGAAAGCCAATGGATAATGAGCGCATTGCACTACATAATGAGATTGAGCACGTCACCATTCTCTTACTCATACAGCTCCCTTACCCTTGTCTTTCGTCTATTTTTATATCTTATGCGGTAATGTATGAAAAAGACTACTCTTCCCGATAACTATATTGACAATCCGAAGCTTTATTCGGGAAGGCCGAAGCAAGTTGAAGAAGACCAATCAATCATCATCATCAACTCAACTTGGAAGTTTGTCGGAAGCGTAAAGTTGACCTTTCGTTCGAGACTTGACACCAGCGTTTGAAGCCATGGCGAACAAGTCACTCCACGAGAGTTCTCGCTCCAACTACGGACAACATTCGTACCGGGACACCAAGGACATCGAAGGAGCTTTTGGGCTCAAGCCTCGGCGTCGATCAACATGGTGCAAGCAAGCCGTTTCGTGGAAGGCCCATGAAGATGCTAGTGCTCATCTCCAACATTTTCCGGAGATTTGTAGCACATTCACTATCAAGGATGTCCCAGGAGATGCTATACTACTTCGCTCTTCCCATTCTTACTCTTGGGGAGAGCGGCGCTGGTTCTACGCCAACAAGGAGAAGAATACTACGTGGGCATTATGTTCCACTAATTTCTTGGCGAAGTTCTTCCCCATGGGCAAGACGAATGCTCTTTCGTGGGAAGATATCAAGCTTTCAAAGCAACACCATGATGAGACTCGTCCGAGAAGGAAGCTTGGGAGCGCTTTCAAGATTACATCCTCGAGTGTCTCATCATGGCATGGAGAATTGGCATTTTTGCGAGACATTCTACCATGGGCTTAGCAACAAGACACGTGAGACGATGGATGCTGCTGCCGGAGGTGCATTCTTATCACTTACTATTCCTCAAGCCACCCTCTTGTGGAAAGATGGCATCCAACCAAGGTTGGAGTGAAGAAAGAACGCAGACTCGCAAGAGAGGTGGAGGAATGCACCCGGTATTTGAAGGAGGTAGACATCTTTGTCACGCCAAAATGGATTTGCTAATGAAGAGGCTCGATGAGAGAGCCCCGGAGAAGAAAGAAGTCATGCATATACATGATGCTCGCATGACATGTGAAGAGTGTGGAGAGATCGGGCACACAAAGTGCACTAACCGCCGAGTCAAGGAGGATGTGAACTACCTCAACAACAACAACAACAACAACAATTACTATCGTCCCGCAGAATCAAGGTTGGAATCAACAACAGAGGCCTAACTACTCGTGCAATTATTCAGGGCAACTATCAAGGCAACAACTCCTCCCGCAATAATTACAACCACTCGCCTTTGAGAGAGTTAGTGTCGAACCAAGGCAAGATGATGGACAATCTATCCAAGAAGCCGACATCAAATGACAAGGTCCTAGAGACACTTAGCAACAGAATGGATGGCTTCTCCAATGCCATCAAGAGTCAGCTCCTACTTCAACAAGATACTTGAGTCGCAGTACAACGCCTTGTTAACCTTGCTCCCTCCACTCGGCCAAGTAAACCGGCGGTGACAACCCGAAGAGCTCAAACCGTAAATCTTGTTGATATGAGTCTAATGTAGAAGATAGCCGAGTGATCCATCGAAGGGGTCATGGATTGATTCAACTCGCCAATCAAGAAGGGCGATCCGGGGAGACCGATCATTCCCGATCTCCATTGGAAGTACCAATTTCAATGAAGCAATGCGGACTTTCGGTGCAAGCATCAACATTATGCCGAGAGTGATATATGAGAAGCTATTCGAGATGCCCCTTAGCATACACAACCATGTACTTACGGCTTGCGAGACCGGTCACTCCGTGTTCCTTTGGGGGTACTCGAAGACATATGTGTACGAGTGGGCAACTCGTATGTTCAGCAGAGACTTCGTGGTAGTGGATACGGCGGTGATGAAAGGTCCCCTATCATTTTGGGACGACCATTCTTGAACACCTTTGGAGCTATCATATATGCCAACACCGCCAAGATCATTTTCAATATCAAGGGCAAGAGGGAAACCTTTTTCTTCAAGAAGCAGTCTTCCAGGTTCAGCACACCCTCATCAACGAACGGTGAGAAGAAGAAGAGTCCGGCTAAGAAGAGCAAGAACAAAGAATAAGAAGACCAAGAAGCGGAGGCAGTGAGGATGGTCACCGCAGTCCACAAGGAGCATGACCACTTACTCAGATCCCCACGTCGATCAAGAAGGATGACCTGTGTCCCAACCATTCAATGCTCCATCAACGAAGCTCTTTCAATAAATTTGTTTGTGACACGGGATCCGCGTCAACATTATGGCCAAGGTAACCTATGAGTATCTATATGGCACTATGCCTTTGGAGCCTACCTATGCCACGAGATGGCGGTATCAGGACATTCCGCTTCGTCGAAGGAGAAGTGAAGGATGTCCTCATCCGATAGATGATCACTATGTCCCTCTGACTTTCTAGTCATTGATATGGGAGATGACTATGATCCTCCAATCATCCTAGGAAGACCATTCCTAAACACCGCGTGAGCTATCATCTATATTGGAGCAGGGAGAGATTCACTTCCACTTTCCCACCGAGAAGGTACGCCGCTACTTCAACAATAATTATATAATCACCGAGGAGCCCAAGAAGAACGTAACAAGGAGAAGGCAGCGTACCCATCGCGGAACAAGAAGAACATCACTACGAGATGGATGGGGCGACTATGAGGAGAAGTGACAAGATATGAAGATCGATACCCTAAGAGAAGAACATTGTAGAAGAACCCGAAGAGGTACCATCGAGAAGAAAACCAAGTGCCCCAAGTAGCTTCTTCCTCAAGGTCATCCTCTCCAACAAAGAAGGTGTGGAAGGTAAAAGCAAAATCAATCAATTCCTACACAAGAGGCAACATCTTCCCGAGGCACCCAGCCAATGCGCCCCTTGAAAAATGAATGAACATGACAAGTCATTCGGAGGACTTAAAACCACCGAACGCTACGCCAAGAGGTAACTTGGTATTTATCGGCATTACTTTTTTCAGCATTATATCTTTTACCTTAGCATATTTATTTTCCTACTCCGTCATCTTAGTTGCTTCATTATGTTTTTATCTCCGCATTAGAAAAGAAAATAAAGATGTTTTGCATTTGCATGAGAAAAAACTTTAAGCCCCATGTGAATAATCATTCACCGTGGTGGCACAAAAATAATTTCTCGGCATATTTACTTTCCCCAATCGCATTTCTTAAATAATAAAAAGATAAAAATATTTCTTTGATCTGTTGGAATGAGTTTTAAGTTAGGAAAGTTCTAGATAACCAAAGCCTAGAGGTTTTATCACTAACGCTTAATCAAGTTCCACAAGCTTTGTTGTCTATTTGAGCTTCATAGAACATCAAGGATCATGAAGAGCTAACAGCGAGAAGGACATCCGAGTCCCCTGCGGAAGTCTTTGCCGCCATGACAGTTGAACGCGTCTCCAACGGCAACTATCTACGACACTCTGGGAACTAGAACATCTTCATTACTCGTCATTAACATCATGAGACTATGTCAACATCCGGCTTGGGGGAGAGCATCCCCGTGTACCAAGCTAAGTGTTTCCAAATTATCTCGTTTGTGCCTTGCTAAAATATGCTTTGTTAAAACAACTAAAAAAGATGCATAACCATAGAAACCCGGAAAAGATTTCCTTATTTATCTTTTCTACTTTTGGAGAGCTCTTGCGATCTGTTTTAAAAGTTATCCCCTAGAATAAACTCTATATGGAGATGATGAATAGTTGCTCTGCGTAATTCCTTTCAAGTACCTAGTTTTTCAACCTTGCACTCTCCCCGAAGTTTTGGACACAAGCATTTAGATTTGAGATTTGCTCCGAACCTAAAACTTGTGGGTAGCAAACACTTGATCTAAGTCTAGGTGGTTGACGGGTATGATATGGGAAGGTTTTGAGCTGTCATTCATCTTGTTCCTAGAGATACTAGAGTTACGGAGAATTTATCTTTGAAAATATTAAATTCCTACATGATGAGTTCCTTTATGATGAGAGTTTAAATTCCTACCACGGCCATACATTCATGCTTACTAGATTAGGAAAACCCATCTGTTTATATAGATCATACCGTAGGTTTGAGTGTAGACTTTATAGGCATTGAGTGTGGTTATCTTGTGGACCCATAAGGAATTAGTCATGCGGTTAAAGTCAATACTATGTGCTCTCCATCCATTGATCTATGCTACTGTCCTCAGGAAGCATGCACCCATTTTACAAATGTTATATTCATTACGAGGCTACTAAATCCTAGAAGTACCACCCACATATAGATCCATATCCACCACATACCGTGCTATCTCTACCCTAGAGATACGCACTTTGCTTCCTACCCTAGGAGTAAGCATTCTCCACATATTGTCTTGTCTCTACCCGGAGATACGCACTTATGCTACTCCTATCCCGGGAGTACGCATCCATCCATCCATCCATCCACATATACACATGCCATTCATTTCACTTCATCCGAGAGAAAAGGTTCCACTCCTATCACGGGAGTGAACATCTAGACATAATCATCGCCGTTCCATTTGCCTACATAAAAAGCTCCGGTTATTATCATTTCAAGTTATATGAATCCAGGTTGCTAAAGTTTTGTTTCCGAGAGGATTGGTTGCTCTAAAAAAAAAAAAAAGAGAGAGAGAAAGAAAAGGAAAGAGTAGCCAAGTCCTTCCATTCAAGAAGTTTCAAGGTTTCCAAATAAAAGGAGTCATGTTATCCCTGAAGGAGCAAGTGTAGAAGTAGATGTTCACCAGTTGAGTACCCCTCATGATCATTTTCTGATCACCATCCTATCATCATCTTATCATCCATTCCATTTCCTCATTCACATGCACATATGACTTTATTATTATTTTAGTTCCTATTGGATCCATGTCTTAAGCCGTGCAATATATGCAAGTGAGTTTGAGTGTCTCCCCACCTATGAGCTCCACATAAGAATATTAGAAAGTAGGGTGAGAGAGAGAAGGCACTTCTCACTATGCCTTAGTTCCACAAATACCAAATATTTTGAGAGAAGAGAGAAGGCATACACTACTCATGCCTTAGAAAGGATCCGTAAACACCACAAATGAGAGACACGAAAGGTTCATACAAGGAACTCGAGTTTTATTTCAAAACCTTGCAAAAACTCCGGATAATAGTTGATCAAAGAGCGAGAAACATGGCGCTTCACTTGACCGTTCTGTCTTTCAACTACTCAAGACCCAAGTGACGGTTACAAGCCCCATGGTGAAAGGTAATATGAGTGAGTTTTGAGTCAGAATAGTTCACTCTAATCCGGAGGAGAGTTCTTGTTTGAACGCATGTGTACTTATGAGGAGTGAAAGCATTGTAGCAACTCCTGATCCATCACTGAGTCTATCTTTGCTCGTGGACGAGCAAAAGGTAAGCTTGGGGGAGTTTGTTGACGATCGTTAAGTATCAATTTTATACCGTCAACGCAGCAAGAGAAAGGACTAATATGAGTTCACCCTTGTTAGATATAGGGGTTACAGACGAAATTCCACGAGTTTTGGTGATTGTCTATTTACGTAGGGGGTTATCGAAAGAGAACCAAAGGAGGCCCACATGTCATGATTACATAGAGATAAAGACCGAGGCAGTAAAATTGTATAATCTAGAAGACTCGTAAGGCAAACCCGGAAGCCGGGGCCCAGCGGGCAGGCGGTCGGCCGACCTAGGGAGAGGCTTTCCACACTCCCCACCTCAACCAATCAGGTTGAGTCTCGTGGATCCCGCCTCCACCGCCTTTGAGGATGAATAATTATCGTCCATTTAGGTCGGTTTGATCCGAGGGCTAGGTTCATCCTAGGGGACTATATATTCGAGCCCCGGCCCTTTGGGTGAAACCCTAGAATTCATTCAAGAGTTCATTCTCTCATCGGAGTCGAGAGAAGCCGAGCCACCATCTCAATTAGAGCTCTATAGTTTAGTAGCATAGCTACATAGGAATAGATCTAGAGGGAATCAAGCCTAGCTTGGAGTCCGGATCTATCGGAGTTCTTGGTAATTCCCCTCACATTCTTGTAATATTCATCATTGTTCGTGATACTATGAGTAGTACTTTATTCTATTCTATTATATCGAGACTTGACTATGCTCTATTTGATTATGTTCTCAATTATGTCGTTCTTAGTTTACTTTGATTATATGTTTAGCATAGTTGGACTAGAATTATGTTTATGCATAGGATCGTATAGCGCTTGCTCATTAGGCCAATGGGTGAGTGATAGATATTGTGGGTACGGTGCCTATACCGTATTTATCTCGCGATTGCACCCTATATTCGATCGTGAGGTAGATCTTGGGAGTGATACCCTGTTGAGTCCTTTGTAGCCCTTCTCCCGAGTATAGGTCTAGCAGAACAAACCTATTACATTGAAGTCATTGCTATGTCTCTTGTCTTCTCGGTAATATCACTATGCATAGATGTAACCTTTTCCGCCATGATTGCTAGATGTTCTTGCACTAATCATTGTATGCTTTGACTTTATAGTTAGAATAACATAGGATTATACCCTAGATCGTCCTAGTCCATGCTAGTGTTATAAGCTTAGAGTGCTAAGTTGAGATGGCTTATTACTATTATTTTATGTGGCTAAAAGCTCTCATTTATCTTATGTAATTTATCATTCATTACTATATTTTATGTGACACTTACCCTGTATGAGATGATCGATACAGACAAGGTTAAGCTCTCCATTATCGCATGTGCATTGCTCATCACTCATTATCCAGTGCATTCCCTTCCCAAAGTGGTAAAATATAAATAACGATACCCGGATTACTCCCGGTTAAAATGCTACATCGGTATTATACGTGCGCTTGCAGATCCCATATTTATTTCTAGTAGCAGTTGCATTATTTAGTACCAAAGATTTTTGGCGCCATGTTGGGGATGACAACCTAACACCGAGGGCGTTAGAAATGTCAACATTGGCTTCGACATTTCTAGTTAAGGGCCGTTCGGGCTCTCTCGGGTGATGACAAATATTGTGGTGGTGAGGCCGAAGGCGTCAAAACGCCTTAACCATGGCGTACGGGCATGCTTGACTCGGTGCGGGGAGCCATAGGATGCGTTGAACCGACCGTGCGGCGGCATGGTCGTGTGTGCAAATATGGCGGTTTCGGGAGCCGTGGAGCCAAGGTTAAGGGCCGTTCGGGCTCTCGAGCGATGGCAAATGCTATGGTAGAGAGGCCAGGGGTGTCAAAATACCTTAACCATGGCGTACGGCATGCTTGACTCGATGCGAGAGCCATAGGATGCGTTGGAACCGACCGTGCGGCGGCATGGTCGTGTGTGCAAATATGGCAGTTTTGCGGCCGTGGAGGCGTGGGTTAAGGGCCCTTCGAGGCTCTCGAGGTGATGAAAAACACTAAGATGGAGAGGTGAGAGGCATCAAAATGGCTTAACCATGGCGTACGGGCGTGCTTGACCCGGTGCCGAGAGCCGTAGGATGCACGGGATCCGGGCGAGCGGTAGCACCGTCGTGTGTGCAATTATGGACGTTACGGAGTCATGGAGCTATAGTTAAGGGCCGTTCGGGCTCTGGGGTGATGACAAATATTGTGGTGGTGGAGGCCGGAGGCGTCAAAACGCCTTAACCATGGCATACGGTCGTGCTTGACCTAGTGTCGGGAGCTATAGGACATGCAGGAACCGGGTCGTGCGGTAGCATAGTCGTGTGTGCAAATATGGCGGTTCTAGGCGTGGAGCCATGGTTAAGGGCCATTCGGGTTCTTGGGCGGTAATAAACGCTGTGGTGGAGAGGCCAAAGGTGTTAAAACGCCTTAACCATGGTGCATGGGTGTGCTTGACTTGGTGCGAGGAGCCGTAGGACGCATAGGAACCGCCCGTGCGGGGCAAAGTCGTGTGTGCAAATATGGCGTTCGGGAGCCGTGGAGCCGAGGTTAAGGGCCGTTCATGCTCTCGAGCGACGACAAATGCTATGGTAGAGAGGCCGGAGGTGTCGAAATGCCTTAACCATGGCGTCTTGGCTTGCTTGACTCGGTGCCAGAGCCATAGGACGTGTTGGAACCGACCATGCGGCGGCATGGTCGTGTGTGCAAATGTGGCGGTTTACTACCGTGGAGCCATGGTTAAGGGCCCTTCAGGCTCTCGGTGATGGAAAACTCTATGGTGGAGAGGTGAGAGGCATCAAAATGGCTTAACCATGGCGTACGGGTGTGCTTGAACCGGTGCCGAGAGCCGTAGGATGCACGGGGATACGGCCGTGCGCCGGCACGAGTCATGTGTGCAATTATGGATGCGGAGTCGTGGAGCTATAGTTAAGGGCCGTTCGGGCTCTCGGGTGATGACAAACATTGTGGTGGTGGGGCCAGAGGTGTCAAAACGCCTTAACCATGGCATACGGTCGTGCTTGACCTAGTGTCGGAGTCAGAGGACACGTAGGAGCCGGTTTGTGTGGTAGCATAGTCGTGTGTGCAAATATGGCGGTTCTAGAGCGGTGGAGCCATGGTTAAGGGCCATTCGGTTCTTGGGCGCAACAATGCCGTGGTCGAGAGGCCGCGGGTGTCAAAATGCCTTAACCATAGTGCATGGGCGTGCTTGACTTGGTGCGAGGAGCCGTAGGATGCGCAGGAACCGGCCGTGCGGCAGCAAAGTCGTGTGCAAAATGGCGATTCCGAGCCGTGGAGCCGAGGTTAAGTGCCGTTCGAGGAGCTCTCGAGTGATGGCAAACGCTATGGTAGAGAGGCCGCAGGTGTCAAAATGCCTTAACCATGGCGTACGAGGCATGCTTGACTCGTGAGGCCGAGCCATAAAATGCGTTGGAAACGACCGTGTGGCAGCATGGTTGAGTGTGCAAATATGGCGGTTTTGGAGCCGTGAGGCATGGTTAAGGGCCCTTCGGGCTCTCGGGTGATGGAAAACTTGTTGGATAAATAGGCAACTTCCGCATTAATTTCCGCATTAAAACCGAATATAGATCATGACAAGGTGATCAACTAGATTGAGCATAGCACGATTACTAGCATGGCGGATGTTATATCACATATACTAGCGAGGACAAATCATGATATCGCATAGCATGAACATGATAACTAGCGTAAACCCAACTCGTACACTAGTTAGATTTATACCACGATTGTAGAAGTACTTGGTGGTGAAGATGCATACGCTGATTGCAACGTGAGCTTATCGCTGAGCGTCTCCCGTAGACGATCCCACAAGCCCGACGACGACGAGACGACGTCTGCCGACGACGATGAGATGACGTCTTTGCTTAGGACGCGATGGCACGAGCTTGTAGAGCTTGTCGCGGCGTCTCCCGTAGACGATCGGCAAGCTTGATGACGCGATGGCACGAGCTTGTAGCTAGGCGTCTCCCGTAGATGATCTAGCAAGCTTGATGACGACGAGACGATGATGTCCGTATGTAGAAGATTTGGGAGCTTGATCGCGCTAGAGCGCTTCCCAAAAACCTTATTCGCCTTCTCCCGCGTACGCACGTCCGCCGACGACGATGAGATGACGTCTTTGCCGACGACGGCGGGCACGAGCTTAGAGCTTGTCACGAGCGTCTCCGTGAGACGATCCGGCAAGCTTGATGACGACGATGGCACGAGCTTGTGCTAGCGTCTCCCGTAGACGATCTAGCAAGCTTGATGACGACGAGGCGATGATGTGCCGATGTAGAAGATTTAGGAGCGATCGCGCTAAGAGCGCTTCCCAAAAACCTTATTCGCCTTCTCCGGTGCGGGATCGCAAAGACGAGGGTTCGGAGACTCCGTCTCCCGGTCATGCCGTGCATCGCCGACGTCGGGATGGAGAGACTACGACGGCAACGCGATGAGAAGAGAAAACACTATTTTACTACGTTAGGATTTTCTAATTGAAACTCCCAATTGTAGTCTTTGTTGTTGTGTCTATTCCCACAAGCATCGTACGTATATATGTGGAGGAAGACCCCCTACATCTACATCAACTAGCAATATGGTACTAATTGATATTTTACCTCCCACCTTTACTCATGGGCTTAATCATTAAAGCCCATTAGGGAACACATGTATTGGGCCTTTGAGATTTATTAGAATTTCTACATATGGATTTAGGGAATATCCATATAAATTCTAACAATCCCCCATGAGATCTCAAATTCCCAATATAGACATTTTCTTCTCTCTCATTCTTGTTTATATACTAGTATTTCAGGAGACTCGTTAAGTTGAACATCCGCCTAGAGCTTTAAGTTAGACCAATTCACAACTTGAACAATGGACTACGCCTTGAATTGCAAGTTTTGTGCGAATGAGTTTTACTCAAAGTCAAACTAGTACCGGTCGCGTAACCTTCCCGTGGGTGGAGCATATACGTCATACTCCTTGGTCTCTTCATGAGCTTACTAGAGACCACCCAAGTCTCATAGGCTGCGACGTTTAATGTCAAAACTCATATAGGTATGTTCATTCAAGAATGCTCAGAGGAGCATCTTCGCTTGTTAAAGCCAATAGAACATATTAAGGCATTAGCCAACCTCGCCATACGGTGCCTCATTGCATTGAGAGTATTGCATCTTCACTTAGAGAGGGTTATTATTATACTCTCCTCGGTTTACCAACTGACTTGTTCTTCCCGGATCCTTAGTCACGGATCTCCGATCAAAAAGGTTGGGTTACTACTGGCACCCCGTAAACTCACATGGGTCTCATTCTCATCTCCTTGATGCGATTTCTATCACATTTCGTGATAGCCCTTTTGTAAAGGGATCTGCCCGTTTTTTGTCTGTTTGGACATAAGCCACACTAATTACTCCGGAGTTTCTCGGCTTCCCGGTTTTCAAATGTCTTTTAACTTGTCTTGTTGACTTCGCATTATCCTTAGCACTATTCACTTTAGTGATCCCGTTTGATTATCACGGTTCATAAGGATAGCCGGTATTGGTTTTTCAACCACCGGCAAGTCGACAAGAGCTCACGCAGCCCACTCCCCTCTGCAGATCTTGTATCCAAAGCGCAGTGGATCGCTTCCATGGTTGATTTAGTCAATATAGTCACATTTTTACAAGACCTCCATGACACCGCACCACCTCCAAGAGTAAATACATACCCACTAGTGGCATAGATTTGATCAATATCGAAATCCAGTTCGCATCACTATATCCCTCTAGCACATTTCGGGTGCCCAAAATAGTGAATCCCAAAACTCATTGTACCCTTAAGATAACGCAAGACCCTTTCAAGTGCATGCCAATGATCATCACCGGGTTGGACATGTACCTACTCAACTTGCTCACAGCAAAAGAGATGTCTCGGGTGCAGTTGCGCTAGCTAGATACATGAGTGAACCAATTATCCGAGAATATCTCAATTGATCTCTAGTAATTCTTTTGTTCTTTCTCAATGTCACACTAGGATCATAAGGTGTTGGAGAAGGCTTGCTATCCATAAAGCCAAAACGGCTCAAGAGCTTCTCAACATAGTGAGATTGCAACAAAGTAATCCCACTCTCTTCCTTAATCGGCTTGATGTTCGGAATTACATCGGCCTCTCCTAGATCTTTCATGTCAAAACTTTTAGACAAGAAGGACTTGACTTCATTGATCACATCAATGTTTGTTCGAAAATCGAATATCATCAACATATAAGCACAAAATATGATTGGCCCCCACCATGTCGATAATATACACACCTATCGGCCTCATTACAAAAGCCCGCACTAGTTAAAGTGGTGTCGAACTTCTCATGCCATTGTTTGGGTGCTTGTTTCAAGCCATATAAAGATTTCAATAATTTACACACCTTCGCTCTTCACCTTTTACTACAAATCCATCGCCGATCCATGTAAATCTCCTCATCCAACTCTCCATTAAGGAAAGTTGTCTTCACATCCATTTGATGAATGATAAGACCATATGAGGCAGCCAAGGAAAGTAGTACCCGAATAGTGGTCATTCTAGCAAACGGGTGAATAAGTGTCAAAGAAATCTTCACCTTCCTTTTGTGTATAACCCTTAGCCACAAGCCGAGCCTTGTACTTATCAATAGTACCATCAGGCCTAAGCTTCTTCTTGAACACCCATTTGCAACCAATAGGCTTACACCCAAATGGTAAATCAGATAACTCCCATGTTCCATCGAGTTGATCTCACTCCGAACAGCTTCTTTCCAATCATCTGTATCGGGAGATGCATATGCCTCGTAATAGAGGTGGGAGTATCGTCCACAAGGTACACAATGAAATCATCACCAAAAGATTTTGCAATCCTTCGTCTCTTGTTCCTCACAGAACTTCATTGTCATCCTCCTCAAGGACTTCTTCAAGTGGTTGTTCAAATGGCTCAACCGGATGCTCGATAGGTGTAGTAAAATCAGAGCTAACTCGTAGAAAATTTAGCATTGCTACATATATCTTTCATAGGAAATATATTCTCAAAAATGTAGCATCACGAGATTCAAAGATTGTATCAATATACATATCGAAACTTGATTTTACTACTAAAAATCTATAGGCAATGCTCCGATGAGCATATCCTAGAAAGACACAATCCACGGTCTTTGGTCCAAGCTTACGCTTCTTAGAAATTGGAACATTGACTTTCGCCAAACATCCCCACGTGTGCAAGTATGAGAGTGATGGTTTCCTTCCAACCCATTGCTCATATGGAGTTGTCTCTTTATTTTCGTTTGGAATTCTATTCGGGACATGACTCGCAGTCAATAAAGCTTCCCCCACCATGCCTTAGATAAACCGAGCAGTGTCTAACATGGCATTCACCAAGTCGATCAATGTGCGATTTTTCCTCTCGGCAACCCCGTTTGATTCGGGCGAATAGGGAGGTGTCCTCTCATGAATAATACCATGTTCTCGCACAAAAATCATCAAAAGATGTAGGAAAATATTCACCACCACGATCGACCTTAGACGTTTAATTTTTCTCTCTAGTTGATTCTCAACTTCCGCCTTATAGATTTTAAAGTAGTCAAACGCTTCATCTTTAGTTTTCAACAAGTAAACATAGCAAAATCTAGTTGCATCATCAATCAAAGTCATGAAATATCTCTTTCCACCTTTTGTCAACACACCATTCATCTCACAAAGATCGTAATGTATGAGTTCTAGAGGTGCCAAGTGTCTCTCCTCTCCGCCGCCTTGTGAGGCTTTCGAGGTTGCTTAGATTGCACACAATTATGGCACTTAGAACCTTTGACAATAGTGAAATCTGGAATTAAGTTCAAGCTAGACAATCGTGACATCAAACCAAAGTTCACATGACATAAACGAGAATGCCAAACACTAGAACTATCATTAATTGTGCCACAAATGTGATTCACTCGACTTGTTACAAAAATCTGCTAAAGATAAACGAAACAAACCTCCACAATCATAGCCTTTACCAATAAATTGTCCATGCTTAGATATTACAACTTTATTGGATTCTAGTACCACCTTAAACCCATCTCTCAAAAGAAGGGAGGCACTAACAAGGTTCTTACGAATAGTAGGAACATGCCGCACGTTCTTTAGTTGCACAATTTTTCCCGAAGTAAACTTCGCATCTACCGTGCCAACACCATGAACGAAGCATGTGACCCATTCCCCATCAAAACAAGAGGAACCTTGAAGCCCATGATAAGAAGAAAACAAAGATATGTCAGCACACACGTGAATATTAGCACCCGTATCAACCCACCAACTTGGGGACCGAAACACCGAAAGTACGGTATGAACATTACCACACTCCTCATCGTCTTTTGCTAATAGTCACGAGGTTGACATTCTTCTTTTCCCTTTGGAAAAGTGACCAAGCTCTCCACAAGTGAAGCAAGGCAACTCTACTTTAGTTTGCTTCTTCTCAAAGGTAGTTACTATCTTGGCATTGGAAGGTTTATTATTCAGGATTGTTCTTCCTCTAAGAACAGTGTGGTCTTCCTGGAATCTTTCTCGATTTTCTCTAGAGATATTTCCCTCACATGAGCCAACACTAATCCGAACACTTTAGCCTTTAGCCGAGCATGGCCTTAACTCGCCACCTCTTTAAATGTGCACTAGAATACTTTTCTAGTCTCAAAGACGTCACGAAAACAGCCATACTTAAATCGGGAAAAAGCCTAGAATAAGGTTTTTGGATTGTTGGATAAATAGGCAACTTCCGCATTAATTTTAATAAAACCGAATATAGATCATGACAAGGTGATCAACTAGATTGAGCATAGCACGATTACTAGCATGGCAGATCAGTATATCACATATACTAAGGGACAAATCATGATATCGCATAGCATGAACATGATAACTAGCGTAAACCCAACTCGTACACTAGTTAGATTTATACCGCCGATTGTAGAAGTACTTGGTGGTGAAGATGCATACGATGATTGCAACGTGAGCTTGTCGCTGAGCGTCTCCTGTAGACGATCCCACAAGCCTGACGACGACGAGACGACGTGCTGCCGACGACGATGAGATGACGAGCTGCCGACGACGATGGCACGAGCTTGTAGAGCTTGTCGCTGAGCGTCTCCCGTAGATGATCCAGCAAGCTTGATGACGACGATGGCACGAGCTTGTAGCTAGGCGTCTCCCGTAGACGATCTAGCAAGCTTGATGACGACGAGACGATGATGTGCCGATGTAGAAGATTTGGGAGCAGTCGCGCTAAGAGCGCTTCCCAAAAACCTTATTCGCCTTCTCCGGTGCGGGATCGCAAAGACGAGGGTTCCGAGACCTCGCTCTCCTCGCCGGTGCACGCTGACGATCGGGATGGAGAGACTACGACGGCAACGCAGTAGCGAGAAGAGGAAAACACTATTTTACTACGTTAGGATTTTCTAATTGAAACTCCCAATTGTAGTCTTTGTTGTTGTGTCTATTCCCACAAGCATCGGTACGTATATATGTGGAGGAAGACCCCCTACATCTACATCAACTAGCAATATGGTACTAATTGATATTGTACCTCCCACCTTTACTCATGGGCTTAATCATTAAAGCCCATTAGGGAACACATGTATTGGGCCTTTGAGATTTATTAGAATTTCTACATATGGATTTAGGGGAATATCCATATAAATTCTAACAAAACTCTATGGTGGAGAGGTGAGAGGCATCAAAATGGCTTAACCATGGCGTACAGGCGTGCTTGACCTGGTGCCGAGAGCCATAGGATGCACAGGATCCGACCGTGCAAAGACGGCAATCATGTGTGCAATTATGGATGTTCGAGTCGTGGAGCTGTAGTTAAGGGCCGTTCGGGCTCTCGGGTGATGACAAACATTGTGGTGGTGAGGCCGAGGCATCAAAACACCTTAAATATGGCATACGGTCATGCTTGACCTAGTGTCAAGAGCTATAGGACACGCACGAACCGGCCGTGCGGTAGCATATTCGTGTGTGCAAATATGGCAGTTCTAGAGCTATGGAGCCATGGTTAAGGGCCATTCAGGTTCTCGAGCGGCAACAAACGCTGTGGTGGAGAGGCTAGAGGTGTCAAAATGCCTTAACCATGGCGTACGGGCATGCTTGACTCAGTGCCGGAGCCATAGGATGCGTTGGAACTGGACCGTGCGGCGGCATGGTTGTGTGTGCAAATATGGCAGCTTCCGGAGCCGTGGAGCCAAGGTTAAGGGCCGTTCGGGCTCTCGAGCGATGGCAAACGCTATGGTAGAGAGGCCGAGGTGTCAAAATGCCTTAACCATGGCGTACGGCATGCTTGACTCGGTGCCAAGAGCCATAGGATGCGTTGGAACCGACCATGCGGCAAAGCATGGTCGTGTGTGCAAATATGGCGTTTTGCGGCCGTGGAGCCGTGGTTAAGGGCCCTTCGGCTCTCGGGTGATGAAAACTCTATGGTGGAGAGGTGAGAGGCATCAAAATGGCTTAACCATGGCGTACGGGCGTGCTTGACCCGGTGCGAGAGCCGTAGGATGCACGGGATCCGCCATGCGCGGCACAGTCGTGTGTGCAATTATGGATGTTCTAGAGTCGTGGAGCTATAGTTAAGGGCCGTTCGGGCTCTCAGGTGATGACAAATATTGTGGTGGTGAGGCCAGAGGTGTCAAAACGCCTTAACCATGGCATACGTGCTTGACCTAGTGTCGAGAGCTATAGGACATGCAGGAACCGGGCCGTGCGGTAGCATAGTCGTGTGTGCAAATATGGCGCTTCTAGAGCCGTGGAGCCATGGTTAAGGGCCATTCGGGTTCTCAGGCGGTAATAAACGCTGTGGTGGAGAGGCCAAAGGTGTTAAAATGTCTTAACCATGGTGCATGGGCGTGCTTGACTTGGTGCGAGGAGCCGTAGGACGCATAGGAACCGGTCGTGCGGCAACAAAGTCGTGTGTGCAAATATGGCAGTTCTGGAGCCGTGGAGCCGAGGTTAAGGGCCGTTCAGGCTCTCGAGCGACGACAAACGCTATGGTAGAGAGGCCAAAGGTGTCAAAATGCCTTAACCATGGCGCATGGGCTTGCTTGACTCGGTGCCGGGAGCCATAGGACGCGTTGGAACCGACCATGCGGCAGCATGGTCGTGTGTGCAAATGTGGCAGTTCTACTGCCGTGGAGCCATGGTTAAGGGCCCTTCAGGCTCTCGGGTGATGGAAAACTCTATGGTGGAGAGGTGAGAGGCATCAAAATGGCTTAACCATGGCGTACAGGCGTGCTTGACCCGGTGCCGAGAGCCACAGGATGCACAGGATCCGACCGTGCGGCAGCACCGTCGTGTGTGCAATTATGGATGTTCTGGAGTCGTGGAGCTGTAGTTAAGGACCGTTCAGGCTCTCGGATGATGAAAAACATTGTGGTGGTGAGGCCAGAGGCATCAAAACGCCTTAACCATGGCATACGGTCAAGCTTGACCTAGTGTCAAGAGCTGTAGGACACGCACGAACCGGCTGTGCGGTAGCATATTCGTGTGTGCAAATATGGCAGTTCTAGAGCTGTGGAGCCATGGTTAAGGGCCATTCGGGGTTCTCAGCGGCAACAAACGCTGTGGTGGAGAGGCTAGAGGTGTCAAAATGCCTTAACCATGGCGTACGGGCATGCTTGACTCGGTGCCGGAGCCATAGGATGCGTTGGAACCGACCGTGCGGCGGCAAAGATGGTCGTGTGTGCAAATATGGCGGTTACGGAGCCGTGGAGCCAAGGTTAAGGGCCGTTCGTGCTCTCGAGCGATGGCAAATGCTATGGTAGAGAGGCCGAGGTGTCAAAATGCCTTAACCATGGCGTACGGGCATGCTTGACTCGAAGGCCGAGAGCCATAGGATGCGTTGGAACCGACCGTGCGGCAAAGCTTGGTCGTGTGTGCAAATATGCGCAGTTTTTGGTACCGTGGGAGCCGTGGTTAAGGTCCCTTCGGCTCTCGGGTGATGAAAAACTCTATGGTGGAGAGGTGAGAGGCATCAAAATGGCTTAACCATGGCGTACGGCGTGCTTGACCCGGTGCCGAGAGCCGTAGGATGCACGGGATCCGGCCGTGCGGCAGCACGGTCGTGTGTGCAATTATGGATGCAGAGTCGTGGAGCTATAGTTAAGGGCCGTTCGGGCTCTCGGGTGATGACAAATATTGTGGTGGTGAGGCCGAGGCGTCAAAACGCCTTAACCATGGCATACGGTCGTGCTTGACCTAGTGTCGAGAGCTATAGGACATGCAGGAACCGGCTGTGCGGTAGCATAGTCGTGTGTGCAAATATGGCAGTTCTAGAGCTGTGGAGCCATGGTTAAGGGCCATTCGGGTTCTCGGGCGGTAATAAACGCTGTGGTAGAGAGGCCAAAGGTGTTAAAACGCCTTAACCATGGTGCATGGGCGTGCTTGACTTGGTGCGAGGAGCCGTAGGACGCATAGGAACTGGCCGTGCGGCAGCAAAGTCGTGTGTGCAAATATGGCAGTTCTGGAGCCGTGGAGCCGAGGTTAAGGGCCGTTCAAGCTCTCGAGTGATGACAAATGCTATGGTAGATAGGCCAGAGGTGTCAAAATGCCTTAACCATGGCGTACGGGCTTGCTTGACTCAGTGCCGGGAGCCATAGGACGCGTTGGAACCGACCATGCGGCAAAGATGGTCGTGTGTGCAAATGTGGCGGTTTACCGCGTGGAGCCATGGTTAAGGGCCCTTCGGGCTCTCGGGTGATGGAAAACTCTATGGTGGAGAGGTGAGAGGCATCAAAATGGCTTAACCATGGCGTATGGGTGTGCTTGAACCGTGCCGAGAGCCGTAGGATGCACGGGATCCGCCGTGCGCCGGCACGTCGTGTGTGCAATTATGGATGTTCGGAGTCGTGGAGCTATAGTTAAGGGCCGTTCGGGCTCTCGGGTGATGACAAACATTGTGGTGGTGGGGCCGGAGGTGTCAAAACGCCATAACCATGGCATACGGCCGTGCTTGACCTAGTGTCGAGAGCCGTAGGACACGTAGGAACCGGGCCGTGCGGTAGCATAGTCGTGTGTGCAAATATGGCGTTCTAGAGCGGTGGAGCCATGGTTAAGGGCCATTCGGGTTCTTGGGCGGCAACAAATGCTGTGGTCAAGAGGCCGGCGGTGTCAAAACGCCTTAACCATAGTGCATGGGCGTGCTTGACTTGGTGCGAGGAGCCGTAGGATGCGCAGGAACCGCCGTGCGGCAAAGCAAAGTCGTGTGTGCAAATATGGCGTTCGGAGCCATGGAGCCGAGGTTAAGTGCCGTTCGGCTCTCGAGTGACGCCAAACGCTATGGTAGAGAGGCTGAGGTGTCAAAATGCCTTAACCATGGCGTACGGGCATGCTTGACTCGAGCCGGGAGCCATAAAATGCGTTGGAACCGACCGTGCGGCAAAGATGGTCGAGTGTGCAAATATGGCGTTTTGGAGCCGTGGAGGCATGGTTAAGGGCCCTTCGGCTCTCGGGTGATGGAAAACTCTATGGTGGAGTGGTGAGAGGCATCAAAATGGCTTAACCATGGCGTATGTGCGTGCTTGACTCGGTGCCGAGAGCCATAGGATGCACGGGGATCCGACCGTGCGGGCAAAGACACGGTCGTGTGTGCAATTATGGATGTTCGGAGGCGTGGAGCAGTAGTTAAGGGCCGTTCTGTGCTCGAGTGATGACAAACATTGTGGTGGTGAGGCCGAGGCATCAAAATGCCTTAACCATGGCATACGGTCATGCTTGACCTAGTGTCAAGAGTCTGTAGGACACGCACGAACCGGCCGTGCGATAGCATATTCGTGTGTGCAAATATGGCGCTTCTAGAGCCGTGGAGCCATGGTTAAGGGCCATTCGGGTTCTCGGCGGCAACAAACGCTATGGTGGAGAGGCTAGAGGTGTCAAAATGCCTTAACCATGGCGTACGAGCATGCTTGACTCGGTGCCGGGAGCCATAGGATGCGTTGGAACCGACCGTGCGGCGGCATGGTCGTGTGTGCAAATATGGCGTTCGGGAGCCGTGGAGCCAAGGTTAAGGGCCGTTCGGGCTCGAGCGATGGCAAACGCTATGGTAGAGAGGCCGGAGGTGTCAAAATGCCTTAACCATGGCGTACGGGCATGCTTGACTCAAAGGCCGAGAGCCATAGGATGCGTTGGAACCGACCGTGCGGCGGCATGGTCGTGTGTGCATATATGGCAGTTTTGCGCCTCGTGGAGCCGTGGTTAAGGGCCCTTCATTCTCTCGGGTGATGAAAAACTCTATGGTGGAGAGGTGAGAGGCATCAAAATGGCTTAACCATGGCGTACGGGCATGCTTGACCGGTGCCGAGCGCCGTAGGATGCAGGGATCCGGCGTGCGGCAAAGACAGTCGTGTGTGCAATTATGGATGTTCTGGAGTCGTGGAGCTATAGTTAAGGGCCGTTCGGGCTCTCGGGTGATGACAAATATTGTGGTGGTGAGGCCAGAGGCATCAAAACGCCTTAACCATGGCATACGGTCGTGCTTGACCTAGTGTCGAGAGCCATGGTTAAGGGCCATTCGGGTTCTCGGGCGGTAATAAACGCTGTGGTGGAGAGGCCAAAGGTGTTAAAATGCCTTAACCATGGTGCATGGGCGTGCTTGACTTGGTGCGAGGAGCCGTAGGACGCATAGGAACCGGCCGTGCGGCAGCAAAGTCGTGTGTGCAAATATGGCAGTTCTGGAGCCGTGGAGCCGAGGTTAAGGGCCGTTCGGGCTCTTGAGCGACGACAAATGCTATGGTAGAGAGGCCAGAGGTGTCAAAATGCCTTAACCATGGCGTACGGGCTTGCTTGACTCGGTCGGAGCCATAGGACGCGTTGGAACCGACCATGCGGCAAAGATTGTCGTGTGTGCAAATGTGGCGTTTTACCGCCATGGAGCCATGATTAAGGGCCCTTCGTGCTCTCGGGTGATGGAAAACTCTATGGTGGAGAGGTGAGAGGCATCAAAATGGCTTAACCATGGCGTACGGGTGTGCTTGAACCGGTGCCGAGAGCCGTAGGATGCACAGGATTGGCCGTGCGCCAAAGACAAGTCGTGTGTGCAATTATGGATGTTCTGGAGTCGTGGAGCTATAGTTAAGGGCCGTTCGGGCTCTCGGGTGATGACAAACATTGTGGTGGCGGGGCCAGAGGTGTCAAAACGCCTTAACCATGGCATACGGTCGTGCTTGACCTAGTGTCGAGAGTCGTAGGACACGTAGGAACCGGGCCGTGTGCGGTAGCATGGTCGTGTGTGCAAATATGGCGTTCTAGGGCGGTGGAGCCATGGTTAAGGGCCATTCGGGTTCTTGGGCGGCAACAAATGCCGTGGTCGAGAGGCCAGCGGTGTCAAAATGCCTTAACCATAGTGCATGGGCGTGCTTGACTTGGTGCGAGGAGCCGTAGGATGCGCAGGAACCGGCCGGGCGGCAGCAAAGTTGTGTGTGCAAATATGGCAGTCCTGGAGCCGTGGAGCCAAGGTTAAGGGCCGTTCAGGCTCTCGAGCGATATCAAACGCTATGTTAGAGAGGCCAGAGGTGTCAAAATGCCTTAACCATGGCGTACGGGCATGCTTGACTCAGTGCCGAGAGCCATAGGATGCGTTGGAACCGACCGTGCGGCAGCATGGTCGTGTGTGCAAATATGGCAGTTTTGCAGCCGTGGAGCTGTGGTTAAGGGCCCTTAAGGCTCTCAGGTGATGAAAAACTCTATGATGGAGAGGTGAGAGGCATCAAAATGGCTTAACCATGGCATACGGGCGTGCTTGACCCGGTGCCGAGAGCCGTAGGATGCACGGGATCCGGGCCGTGGCGGCGGCAAGTCGTGTGTGTAATTATGGATGTTCGGAGTCGTGGAGCTATAGTTAAGGGCCGTTCGGGCTCTCGGGTGATGACAAATATTGTGGTGGTGAGGCCGAGGCGTCAAAACGCCTTAACCATGGCATACGGTCGTGCTTGACCTAGTGTCGAGAGCTATAGGACATGCAGGAACCGGGCCGTGCGCAGCATAGTCGTGTGTGCAAATATGGCGGTTCTAGAGCTGTGGAGCCATGGTTAAGGGCCATTCGGGTTCTCGGGCGGTAATAAACGCTATGGTGGAGAGGCCAAAGGTGTTAAAACGCCTTAACCATGGTGCATGGGCGTGCTTGACTTGGTGCGAGGAGCCGTAGGACGCATAGGAACCGACCGTGCGGCAGCATGGTCGTGTGTGCAAATATGGCGGTTCCGGGAGCCGTGGAGCCGAGGTTAAGGGCCGTTCGTGCTCTCAAGCGATGACAAACACTATGGTACAGAGGCTAGAGGTGTCAAAATGCCTTAACCATGGCGTACGGGCTTGCTTGACTCAGTGCCGGGAGCCATAGGACATGTTGGAACCGACCATGCGGCAGCATGGTCGTGTGTGCAAATGTGGCAGTTTTACTGCCGTGGAGCCATGGTTAAGGGCCCTTCAGGCTCTCGGGTGATGGAAAACTCTATGGTGGAGAGGTGAGAGGCATCAAAATGGCTTAACCATGGCGTACGGGTGTGCTTGAACCGGTGCCGAGAGCCGTAGGATGCACTGGATCCGGCCGTGCGCCAAAGACAAGTCGTGTGTGCAATTATGGATGTTCAGAGTCGTGGAGCTATAGTTAAGTGCCGTTCGGGCTCTCGGGTGATGAAAAACATTGTGGTGGTGGGGCCGGAGGTGTCAAAACGCCTTAACCATGGCATACGGTCGTGCTTGACCTAGTGTCGAGAGCTGTAGGACACGTAGGAACCGGCCGTGCGGTAGCATGGTCGTGTGTGCAAATATGGCAGTTCTAGGGCGGTGGAGCCATGGTTAAGGGCCATTCGGGTTCTTGGGCGGCAACAAATGCTGTGGTCGAGAGGCCAGCGGTGTCAAAATGCCTTAACCATAGTGCATGGGCGTGCTTGACTTGGTGCGAGGAGCCGTAGGATGCGCAGGAACCGGCCGTGCGGCAGCAAAGTTGTGTGTGCAAATATGGCAGTCCTGGAGCCGTGGAGCCAAGGTTAAGGGCCGTTCAGGCTCTCGAGCGATATCAAACGCTATGGTAGAGAGGCCGAGGTGTCAAAATGCCTTAACCATGGCGTACGGGCATGCTTGACTCGGCCGAGAGCCATAGGATGCGTTGGAACCGACCGTGCGGCAGCATGGTCGTGTGTGCAAATATGGCAGTTTTGCGCCGTGGAGCTGTGGTTAAGGGCCCTTAAGGCTCTCGGGTGATGAAAAACTCTATGATGGAGAGGTGAGAGGCATCAAAATGGCTTAACCATGGCATACGGGCGTGCTTGACCCGGTGCCGAGAGCCGTAGGATGCACGGGATCCGGGCGTGCGGCGGCATCACGGTCGTGTGTGTAATTATGGATGTTCTGGAGTCGTGGAGCTATAGTTAAGGGCCGTTCGGGCTCTCGGGTGATGACAAATATTGTGGTGGTGAGGCCAGAGGCGTCAAAACGCCTTAACCATGGCATACGGTCGTGCTTGACCTAGTGTCGAGAGCTATAGGACATGCAGGAACCGGGTTGTGCAAGAGCATAGTCGTGTGTGCAAATATGGCAGTTCTAGAGTTTGTGGAGCCATGGTTAAGGGCCATTCGGGTTCTCGGGTGGTAATAAACGCTATGGTGGAGAGGCCAAAGGTGTTAAAACGCCTTAACCATGGTGCATGGGCGTGCTTGACTTGGTGCGAGGAGCCGTAGGACGCATAGGAACCGGCCGTGCGGCAGCAAAGTCGTGTGTGCAAATATGGCAGTTCTGGAGCCGTGGAGCCGAGGTTAAGGGCCGTTCAGGCTCTCAAGCGATGACAAACACTATGGTACAGAGGCTAGAGGTGTCAAAATGCCTTAACCATGGCGTACGGGCTTGCTTGACTCAGTGCCGGGAGCCATAGGACATGTTGGAACCGACCATGCGGCACCATGGTCGTGTGTGCAAATGTGGCGGTTTTTACCGCCGTGGAGCCATGGTTAAGGGCCCTTCGTGCTCTCGGGTGATGGAAAACTCTATGGTGGAGAGGTGAGAGGCATCAAAATGGCTTAACCATGGCGTACGGGTGTGCTTGAACCGGTGCCGAGAGCCGTAGGATGCACAGGATCCGGCCGTGCGCCAGCACAGTCGTGTGTGCAATTATGGATGTTCTGGAGTCGTGGAGCTATAGTTAAGTGCCGTTCGGGCTCTCGGGTGATGAAAAACATTGTGGTGGTGGGGCCAGAGGTGTCAAAACGCCTTAACCATGGCATACGGTCGTGCTTGACCTAGTGTCGAGAGCTGTAGGACACGTAGGAACCGGCTGTGCGGTAGCATGGTCGTGTGTGCAAATATGGCAGTTCTAGGGCGGTGGAGCCATGGTTAAGGGCCATTCGGGTTCTTGGGCGGCAACAAATGCTGTGGTCGAGAGGCCAGCGGTGTCAAAATGCCTTAACCATAGTGCATGGGCGTGCTTGACTTGGTGCGAGGAGCCGTAGGATGCGCAGGAACCGGCCGTGCGGCAGCAAAGTTGTGTGTGCAAATATGGCAGTCCTGGAGCCGTGGAGCCAAGGTTAAGGGCCGTTCAGGCTCTCGAGCGATATCAAACGCTATGGTAGAGAGGCCAGAGGTGTCAAAATGCCTTAACCATGGCGTACGGGCATGCTTGACTCAGTGCCGAGAGCCATAGGATGCGTTGGAACCGACCGTGCGGCAGCATGGTCGTGTGTACAAATATGGCAGTTTTGCAGCCGTGGAGCTGTGGTTAAGGGCCCTTAAGGCTCTCAGGTGATGAAAAACTCTATGATGGAGAGGTGAGAGGCATCAAAATGGCTTAACCATGGCATACGGGCGTGCTTGACCCGGTGCCGAGAGCCGTAGGATGCACAGGATCCGGCTGTGCGGCAGCACAGTCGTGTGTGTAATTATGGATGTTCTGGAGTCGTGGAGCTACAGTTAAGGGCCGTTCGGGCTCTCGGGTGATGACAAATATTGTGGTGGTGAGGCCAGAGGCGTCAAAACGCCTTAACCATGGCATACGGTCGTGCTTGACCTAGTGTCGAGAGCTATAGGACATGCAGGAACTGGCTGTGCAGTAGCATAGTCGTGTGTGCAAATATGGCAGTTCTAGAGCTGTGGAGCCATGGTTAAGGGCCATTCGGGTTCTCGGGTGGTAATAAACGCTATGGTGGAGAGGCCAAAGGTGTTAAAACGCCTTAACCATGGTGCATGGGCGTGCTTGACTTGGTGCGAGGAGCCGTAGGACGCATAGGAACCGGCCGTGCGGCAGCAAAGTCGTGTGTGCAAATATGGCAGTTCTGGAGCCGTGGAGCCGAGGTTAAGGGCCGTTCAGGCTCTCAAGCGATGACAAACACTATGGTACAGAGGCTAGAGGTGTCAAAATGCCTTAACCATGGCGTACGGGCTTGCTTGACTCAGTGCCGGGAGCCATAGGACGTGTTGGAACCGACCATGCGGCAGCATGGTCGTGTGTGCAAATGTGGCAGTTTTACTGCCGTGGAGCCATGGTTAAGGGCCCTTCAGGCTCTCGGGTGATGGAAAACTCTATGGTGGAGAGGTGAGAGGCATCAAAATGGCTTAACCATGGCGTACGGGTGTGCTTGAACCGGTGCCGAGAGCCGTAGGATGCACGGGATCCGGCCGTGCGCCGGCAAGTCGTGTGTG
This sequence comes from Themeda triandra, assembly GCA_018135685.1. Classification (NCBI taxonomy): domain Eukaryota; kingdom Viridiplantae; phylum Streptophyta; class Magnoliopsida; order Poales; family Poaceae; genus Themeda; species Themeda triandra. The sequence continues at coordinate 25,020 of JAENPR010001999.1, forward strand.
CAATTATGGATGTTCGGAGTCGTGGAGCTATAGTTAAGTGCCATTCGGGCTCTCGGGTGATGACAAACATTGTGGTGGTGGGGCCAGAGGTGTCAAAACGCCTTAACCATGGCATACGGTCGTGCTTGACCTAGTGTCGAGAGCTGTAGGACACGTAGGAACCGGCTGTGCGGTAGCATGGTCGTGTGTGCAAATATGGCAGTTCTAGGGCGGTGGAGCCATGGTTAAGGGCCATTCGGGTTCTTGGGTGGCAACAAATGCTGTGGTCGAGAGGCCAGCGGTGTCAAAATGCCTTAACCATAGTGCATGGGCGTGCTTGACTTGGTGCGAGGAGCCGTAGGATGCGCAGGAACCGGCCGTGCGGCAGCAAAGTCGTGTGTGCAAATTTGGCAGTTCTGGAGCCGTGGAGCCGAGGTTAAGTGCCGTTCAGGCTCTCGAGTGACGGCAAACGCTATGGTAGAGAGGCTAGAGGTGTCAAAATGCCTTAACCGTGGCGTACAGGCATGCTTGACTCAGAGCCGGGAGCCATAAAATGCGTTGGAACCGACCGTGCGGCAGCATGGTCGAGTGTGCAAATATCGCAGTTTTGGAGCCGTGGAGGCTTGGTTAAGTGCCCTTCAGTCTCTCAGGTGATGGAAAACTCTATGGTGGAGAGGTGAGAGGCATCAAAATGGCTTAACCATGGCATACAGGCGTGCTTGACCCGGTGCCGAGAGCCATAGGATGCACGGGGATCCGACGTGCGGCGGCAAAGCAAGTCGTGTGTGCAATTATGGATGTTCGAGTCGTGGAGCTGTAGTTAAGGGCCGTTTAGGCTCTCGGGTGATGACAAACATTGTGGTGCTGAGGCCGGAGGCATCAAAACGCCTTAACCATGGCATACGGTCATGCTTGACCTAGTGTCAAGAGTCATAGGACACGCACGAACCGGGCCGTGCGGTAGCATATTCGTGTGTGCAAATATGGCAGTTCTAGAGCTGTGGAGCCATGGTTAAGGGCCATTCGGGTTCTCGGGCGGCAACAAACGCTGTGGTGGAGAGGCTAGAGGTGTCAAAATGCCTTAACCATGGCGTACGGGCATGCTTGACTCAGTGCCAGGAGCCATAGGATGCGTTGGAACGGACCGTGCGGCAGCATGGTCGTGTGTGCAAATATGGCAGTTCTAGAGCCGTGGAGCCAAGGTTAAGGGCCGTTCAGGCTCTCGAGCGATGGCAAACGCTATGGTAGAGAGGCCAGAGGTGTCAAAATGCCTTAACCATGGCGTACGGGCATGCTTGACTCGGTCCGAGAGCCATAGGATGCGTTGGAACCGACCGTGCGGCGGCATGGTCGTGTGTGCAAATATGGCAGTTTTGCGGCCGTGGAGCTGTGGTTAAGGGCCCTTCGGGCTCTCGGGTGATGAAAAACTCTATGGTGGAGAGGTGAGAGGCATCAAAATGGCTTAACCATGGCGTACGGGCGTGCTTGACCCGGTGCCGAGAGCCGTAGGATGCACGGGGATCCGGGCGTGCGCGGCAGCACAGTCGTGTGTGCAATTATGGATGTTCTGGAGTCGTGGAGCTATAGTTAAGGGCCGTTCGGGCTCTCGGGTGATGACAAATATTGTGGTGGTGAGGCCATAGGCGTCAAAATGCCTTAACCATGGCATACGGTCGTGCTTGACCTAGTGTCGAGAGCTATAGGACATGCAGGAACTGGCTGTGCAGTCGCATAGTTGTGTGTGCAAATATGGTAGTTCTAGAGCTGTGGAGCCATGGTTAAGGGCCATTCGGGTTCTCGGGCGGTAATAAATGCTGTGGTGGAGAGGCCAAAGGTGTTAAAACGCCTTAACCATGGTGCAATGGCGTGCTTGACTTGGTGCGAGGAGCCGTAGGACGCATAGGAACCGGCCGTGCGGCGGCAAAGAAAAGTCGTGTGTGCAAATATGGCGGTTCGGAGCCGTGGAGCCAAGGTTAAGGGCCGTTCGGGCTCTCGAGCGACGACAAATGCTATGGTAGAGAGGCCGAGGTGTCAAAATGCCTTAACCATGGCGTACGGGCTTGCTTGACTCGGTGCGGGAGCCATAGGACGCGTTGGAACCGACCATGCGGCAAAGCATGGTCGTGTGTGCAAATGTGGCGGTTTCGCCGTGGAGCCATGGTTAAGGGCCCTTCGGGCTCTCGGGTGATGGAAAACTCTATGGTGGAGAGGTGAGAGGCATCAAAATGGCTTAACCATGGCATACGGGTGTGCTTGAACCGGTGCCGAGAGCCGTAGGATGCACGGGATCCGGCCGTGCGCCGGCAAGTCGTGTGTGCAATTATGGATGTTCGGAGACGTGGAGCTATAGTTAAGGGCCGTTCGGGCTCTTGGGCGATGACAAACATTGTGGTGGTGAGGCCGGGAGGCATCAAAACGCCTTAACCATGGCATACGGTCATGGTTGACCTAGTGTCAAGAGAGCCGTAGGACACGCACGAACCGGCTGTGCGGTAGCATAGTCGTGTGTGCAAATATGGCAGTTCTAGAGCTGTGGAGCCATGGTTAAGGGCCATTCGGGTTCTCGCGTAGCAACAAATTCTGTGGTGGAGAGGCCAGAGGTGTCAAAATGCCTTAACCATGGCGTACGGGCATGCTTGACTCAGTGCCGGGAGCCATAGGATGCGTTGGAACCGACCGTGCGGCAGCATGGTCGTGTGTGCAAATATGGCAGTTCTGGAGCCGTGGAGCCAAGGTTAAGGGCCGTTCGGGCTCTCGAGCGATGGCAAACGCTATGGTAGAGAGGCCAGAGGTGTCAAAATGCCTTAACCATGGCGTACGGGCATGCTTGACTCGCCGAGAGCCATAGGATGCGTTGGAACCGACCGTGCGGCAAAGCATGGTCGTGTGTGCAAATATGGCGTTTTGCGGCCGTGGAGCCGTGGTTAAGGGCCCTTCGGGCTCTCGGGTGATGAAAAACTCTATGGTGGAGAGGTGAGAGGCATCAAAATGGCTTAACCATGGCGTACGGGCGTGCTTGACCCGGTGCCGAGAGCCGTAGGATGCACGGGATCCGGCCGTGCGGCAAAGCACGCCGTGTGTGCAATTATGGATGTTCGGAGTCGTGGAGCTATAGTTAAGGGCCGTTCGGGCTCTCGGGTGATGACAAATATTGTGGTGGTGAGGCCATAGGCGTCAAAACGCCTTAACCATGGCATACGGTCGTGCTTGACCTAGTGTCGAGAGCTATAGGACATGCAGGAACTGGCTGTGCAGTCGCATAGTTGTGTGTGCAAATATGGTAGTTCTAGAGCTGTGGAGCCATGGTTAAGGGCCATTCGGGTTCTCGGGCGGTAATAAATGCTGTGGTGGAGAGGCCAAAGGTGTTAAAACGCCTTAACCATGGTGCAATGGCGTGCTTGACTTGGTGCGAGGAGCCGTAGGACGCATAGGAACCGGCCGTGCGGCAGCAAAGTCGTGTGTGCAAATATGGCAGTTCTGGAGCCGTGGAGCCAAGGTTAAGGGCCGTTCAGGCTCTCGAGCGACGACAAATGCTATGGTAGAGAGGCCAGAGGTGTCAAAATGCCTTAACCATGGCGTACGTGCTTGCTTGACTCAGTGCCGGGAGCCATAGGACGCGTTGGAACCGACCATGCGGCAGCATGGTCGTGTGTGCAAATGTGGCAGTTTTTCGCCGTGGAGCCATGGTTAAGGGCCCTTCAGGCTCTCGGGTGATGGAAAACTCTATGGTAGAGAGGTGAGAGGCATCAAAATGGCTTAACCATGGCATACGGGTGTGCTTGAACCGGTGCCGAGAGCCGTAGGATGCACAGGATCCGGCCGTGCGCCAGCACAGTCGTGTGTGCAATTATGGATGTTCTGGAGACGTGGAGCTATAGTTAAGGGCCGTTCGGGCTCTTGGGTGATGACAAACATTGTGGTGGTGAGGCCAGAGGCATCAAAACGCCTTAACCATGGCATACGGTCATGGTTGACCTAGTGTCAAGAGCTGTAGGACACGCACGAACCGGCTGTGCGGTAGCATATTCGTGTGTGCAAATATGGTAGTTCTAGAGCGGTGGAGCCATGGTTAAGGGCCATTCGGGTTCTTGGGCGGCAACAATTGCTGTGGTTGAGAGGCCAGTGGTGTCAAAACGCCTTAACCATAGTGCATGGGCGTGCTTGACTTGGTGCGAGGAGCCGTAGGATGCGCAGGAACCGGCCGTGCGGCGGCAAAGAAAGTCGTGTGTGCAAATATGGCGTTCGGAGCCGTGGAGCCGAGGTTAAGTGCCGTTCGGGCTCTCGAGTGATGGAAAACGCTATGGTAGAGAGGCCGGAGGTGTCAAAATGCCTTAACGATGGCGTACGGGCATGCTTGACTCGTGAGCCGGGAGCCATAAAATGCGTTGGAACCGACCATGCGGCGGCATGGTCGAGTGTGCAAATATGGAAGTTTTGGAGCCGTGGAGGCATGGTTAAGGGCCCTTCGGGCTCTCGGGTGATGGAAAACTCTATGGTGGAGAGGTGAGAGGCATCAAAATGGCTTAACCATGGCGTACGGGCATGCTTGACCCGGTGCCGAGAGCCATAGGACGCACAGGATCCGACCGTGCGGCAGCATAGTCGTGTGTGCAATTATGGATGTTCTGGAGTCGTGGAGCTGTAGTTAAGGGCCGTTCAGGCTCTCGGGTGATGACAAACATTGTGGTGGTGAGGCCAGAGGCATCAACACGCCTTAACCATGGCATACGGTCATGCTTGACCTAGTGTCAAGAGCTGTAGGACACGCACGAACCGGCTGTGCGGTAGCATATTCGTGTGTGCAAATATTGCAGTTCTATAGCTGTGGAGCCATGGTTAAGGGCCATTCAGGTTCTCAGGCGGCAACAAACGCTGTGGTGGAGAGGCTAAAGGTGTCAAAATGCCTTAACCATGGCGTACGGGCATGCTTGACTCAGTGCCAGGAGCCATAGGATGCGTTGGAACTGACCGTGCGGCAGCATGGTCGTGTGTGCAAATATGGCAGTTCTGGAGCCGTGAAGCAAAGGTTAGGGGCCGTTCAGGCTCTCGAGCGATGGCAAACGCTATGGTAGAGAGGCCAGAGGTGTCCAAATGCCTTAACCATGGCGTACGGGCATGCTTGACTCAGTGCCGAGAGCCATAGGATGCGTTGGAACCGACGTGTGCGGCATGGTCGTGTGTGCAAATATGGTAGTTTTGCGGCCGTGGAGCTGTGGTTAAGGGCCCTTCGGGCTCTCGGGTGATGAAAAACTCTATGGTGGAGAGGTGAGAGGCATCAAAATGGCTTAACCATGGCGTACGGCGTGCTTGACCCGGTGCCGAGAGCCGTAGGATGCACGGGGATCCGGGCGTGCGGCAAAGACGGTCGTGTGTGCAATTATGGATGTTCGGAGTCGTGGAGCTATAGTTAAGGGCCGTTCGGGCTCTCGGGTGATGACAAATATTGTGGTGGTGAGGCCGAGGTGTCAAAACGCCTTAACCATGGCATACGGTCGTGCTTGACCTAGTGTCGAGAGCTATAGGACATGCGGGAACCGGGCGTGCGGTAGCATAGTCGTGTGTGCAAATATGGCAGTTCTAGAGCTGTGGAGCCATGGTTAAGGGCCATTCGGGTTCTCGGGCGGTAAAAAACGCTGTGGGGGAGAGGCCAAAGGTGTTAAAATGCCTTAACCATGGTGCATGGGCGTGCTTGACTTGGTGCGAGGAGCCGTAGGACGCATAGGAACCGGCCGTGTGGCAGCAAAGTCGTGTGTGCAAATATGGCAGTTCTGTTGCCGTGGATCCGAGGTTAAGGGCCGTTCAAGCTCTCGAGCAACGACAAACGCTATGGTAGAGAGGCCAGAGGTGTCAAAATGCGTTAACCATGGCGTACAGGCTTGCTTGACTCAGTGCCGGGAGCCATAGGACGCGTTGGAACCGACCATGCGGCAGCATGGTCGTGTGTGCAAATGTGGCAGTTTTGCTGCCGTGGAGCCATGGTTAAGGGCCCTTCAGGCTCTCGGGTGATGGAAAACTCTATGGTGGAGAGGTGAGAGGCATCAAAATGGCTTAACCATGGCGTACGGGTGTGCTTGAACCGGTGCCAAGAGCCGTAGGATGCACGGGATCCGGCCGTGCGCCGGCACAGTCGTGTGTGCAATTATGGATGTTCGGAGTTGTGGAGCTATAGTTAAGGGCCGTTCGGGCTCTCGGGTGATGACAAACATTGTGGTGGTGGGGCCGGAGGTGTCAAAATGCCTTAACCATGGCATACGGTCGTGCTTGACCTAGTGTCGAGAGTCGTAGGACACGTAGGAACCGGGCCGTGCGGTAGCATAGTCGTGTGTGCAAATATGGCGTTACGGAGCGGTGGAGCCATGGTTAAGGGCCATTCGGGTTCTTGGGCGGCAACAAATGCTGTGGTTGAGAGGCCAGCGGTGTCAAAACGCCTTAACCATAGTGCATGGGCGTGCTTGACTTGGTGCGAGGAGCCGTAGGATGCGCAGGAACCGACCGTGCGGCAGTAAAGTCGTGTGTGCAAATATGGCAGTTCTGGAGCCGTGGAGCCGAGGTTAAGTGCCGTTCAGGCTCTCGAGTGACGGCAAACGCTATGGTAGAGAGGCCGAGGTGTGTCAAAATGCCTTAACCATGGCGTACGTGCATGCTTGACTCGAGCCGGGAGCCATAAAATGCGTTGGAACCGACCGTGCGGCAGCATGGTCGAGTGTGCAAATATGGCAGTTTTGGAGCCGTGGAGGCATGGTTAAGGGCCCTTCAGGCTCTCGGGTGATGGAAAACTCTATGGTGGAGAGGTGAGAGGCATCAAAATGGCTTAACCATGGCATACGGGTGTGCTTGAACCGGTGCCGAGAGCCGTAGGATGCACAGGATCCGGCCGTGCGCCAGCACAGTCGTGTGTGCAATTATGGATGTTCTGGAGTCGTGGAGCTATAGTTAAGGGCCGTTCGGGCTCTCGGGTGATGACAAACATTGTGGTGGTGGGGCCAGAGGTGTCAAAATGCCTTAACCATGGCATATGGTCGTGCTTGACTTGGTGTCGAGAGCCGTAGGACGCGTAGGAACCGGCCGTGCGGCAGCAAAGTCGTGTGTGCAAATATGGCAGTTCTGGAGCCGTGGAGCCATGGTTAAGGGCCATTCGGGTTCTTGGGCGGCAACAAATGCTGTGGTCGAGAGGCCAGCGGTGTCAAAACGCCTTAACCATAGTGCATGGGCGTGCTTGACTTGGTGCGAGGAGCCGTAGGATGCGCAGGTAAAGTCGTGTGTGCAAATATGGCGCTCGGAGCTGTGGAGCCGAGGTTAAGTGCCGTTCGGGCTCTCGAGTGATAGCAAACGCTATGGTAGAGAGGCCGAGAGGTGTCAAAATGCCTTAACCATGGCGTACATGTGCATGCTTGACTCAGAGCGGGAGCCATAAAATGCGTTGGAACCGACCATGTGGCAGCATGGTCGAGTGTGCAAATATGGCAGTTTTGGAGCCGTGGAGGCATGGTTAAGGGCCCTTCGGGCTCTCGGGTGATGGAAAACTCTATGGTGGAGAGGTGAGAGGCATCAAAATGGCTTAACCATGGCGTATGGCGTGCTTGAACCGGTGCCGAGAGCCATAGGATGCACGGGGATCCGGACCGTGCGGCAAAGCACGGTCGTGTGTGCAATTATGGATGTTCTAGAGTCGTGGAGCTGTAGTTAAGGGCCGTTCGTGCTCTCGTGTGATGACAAACATTGTGGTGGTGAGGCCGGAGAGGCATCAAAATGCCTTAACCATGGCATACGGTCATGCTTGACCTAGTGTCAAGAGCTATAGGACACGCAAGAACCGGGTGTGCGGTAGCATATTCGTGTGTGCAAATATGGCGGTTCTAGAGTTTGTGGAGCCATGGTTAAGGGCCATTCGAGTTCTCGGCGGCAACAAACGCTGTGGTGGAGAGGCTAGAGGTGTCAAAATGCCTTAACCATGGCGTACGGGCATGCTTGACTCGGTGCCGGGAGCCATAGGATGCGTTGGAACCGGCCGTGCGGCGCAAAGCATGGTCGTGTGTGCAAATATGGCAGTTCTGGAGCCGTGGAGCCAAGGTTAAGGGCCGTTCGGGCTCTCGAGCAATGGCAAACGCTATGGTAGAGAGGCCAGAGGTGTCAAAATGCCTTAACCACGGCGTACGGGCATGCTTGACTCAGAGCCGAGAGCCATAGGATGCGTTGGAACCGACCGTGCGGCAGCATGGTCGTGTGTGCAAATATGGCAGTTTTGCAGCCGTGGAGCTGTGGTTAAGGGCCCTTCAGGCTCTCGAGTGATGAAAAACTCTATGGTGGAGAGGTGAGAGGCATCAAAATGGCTTAACCATGGCGTACGGGCGTGCTTGACCCGGTGCCGAGAGCCGTAGGATGCACAGGATCCGACCGTGCGGCAGCACAGTCGTGTGTGCAATTATGGATGTTCTGGAGTTGTGGAGCTGTAGTTAAGGGCCGTTCAGGCTCTCGGGTGATGACAAACATTGTGGTGGTGAGGCCGAGGCATCAAAATGGCTTAACCATGGCATACGGTCGTGCTTGACCTAGTGTCGAGAGCTATAGGACGTGCAGGATCCGGCTGTGCGGTAGCATAGTCGTGTGTGCAAATATGGAAGTTCTAGAGCCGTGGAGCCATGGTTAAGGGCCATTCGGGTTCTCGGGCGGTAATAAACGCTGTGGCGGAGAGGCCAAAGGTGTTAAAACGCCTTAACCATGGTGCATGGGCGTGCTTGACTTGGTGCGAGGAGCCGTAGGACGCATAGGAACCGGCGTGTGCGGCAAAGCAAAGTCGTGTGTGCAAATATGGATGTTCGGGAGCCGTGGAGCCGAGGTTAAGGGCCGTTCGGGCTCTCGAGCGATGACAAACACTATGGTAGAGAGGCCGAGAGGTGTCAAAATGCCTTAACCATGGCGTACGGGCTTGCTTGACTCGGGCCGAGAGCCATAGGACGCGTTGGAACCGACCATGCGGCAAAGCATGGTCGTGTGTGTAAATGTGGCGGTTTTACTGCCGTGGAGCCATGGTTAAGGGCCCTTCAGGCTCTCGGGTGATAGAAAACTCTATGGTGGAGAGGTGAGAGGCATCAAAATGGCTTAACCATGGCGTACGGGTGTGCTTGAACCGGTGCCGAGAGCCGTAGGATGCACGGGATCGGCCGTGCGCCGACACGAGTCGTGTGTGCAATTATGGATGTTCTGGAGTCGTGGAGCTATAGTTAAGGGCCGTTCGGGCTCTCGGGTGATGACAAACATTGTGGTGGTGGGGCCAGAGGTGTTAAAATGCCTTAACCATGGCATACGGTCGTGCTTGACCTAGTGTCGAGAGCTGTAGGACACGTAGGAACCGGCTGTGCGGTAGCATAGTAGTGTGTGCAAATATGGCAGTTCTAGAGCGGTGGAGCCATGGTTAAGGGCCATTCGGGTTCTTGGGCGGCAACAAATGCTATGGTCGAGAGGCCAGCGGTGTCAAAATGCCTTAACCATAGTGCATGGGCGTGCTTGACTTGGTGCGAGGAGCCGTAGGATGCGCAGGAACCGGCCGTGCGGCAGCAAAGTCGTGTGTGCAAATATGGCAGTTCTGGAGCCGTGGAGCCGAGGTTAAGTGCCGTTCAGGCTCTCGAGTGACGGCAAACGCTATGGTAGAGAGGCCAGAGGTGTCAAAATGCCTTAACCATGGCGTACGGGCATGCTTGACTCAGAGCCGGGAGCCATAAAATGCGTTGGAACCGACCGTGCGGCAAAGCATGGTCGAGTGTGCAAATATGGCGGTTTTGGAGCCGTGGAGGCATGGTTAAGGGCCCTTTTAGGCTCTAGGTGATGGAAAACTCTATGGTGGAGAGGTTAGAGGCATCAAAATGGCTTAACCATGGCGTATGTGCATGCTTGACCCGGTGCCGAGAGCCATAGGACGCACGGGATCCGACCGTGCGGCAAAGACACGGTCGTGTGTGCAATTATGGATGTTCTGGAGTCGTGGAGCCGTAGTTAAGGGCCGTTCAGGCTCTCGGGTGATGACAAACATTGTGGTGGTGAGGCCAGAGGCATCAAAACGCCTTAACCATGGCATACGGTCATGCTTGACCTAGTGTCAAGAGCTGTAGGACACGCACGAACCGGCTGTGCGGTAGCATAGTCGTGTGTGCAAATATGGCAGTTCTAGAGCTGTGGAGCCATGGTTAAGGGCCATTCGGGTTCTCGGGCGATAATAAACGCTGTGGTGGAGAGGCCAAAGGTGTTAAAACGCCTTAACCATGGTGCATGGGCGTGCTTGACTTGGTGCGAGGAGCCGTAGGACGCATAGGAACCGGCCGTGCGGCAGCAAAGTCGTGTGTGCAAATATGGCAGTTCTGGAGCCGTGGAACCGAGGTTAAGGGCCGTTCAAGCTCTCGAGCGACGACAAACGCTATGGTAGAGAGGCCGAGGTGTCAAAATGCCTTAACCATGGCGTACGGGCTTGCTTGACTCGGCCGGGAGCCATAGGACGCGTTGGAACCGACCATGCGGCGGCATGGTCGTGTGTGCAAATGTGGCGGTTTGCGCCGTGGAGCCATGGTTAAGGGCCCTTCGGGCTCTCGGGTGATGGAAAACTCTATGGTGGAGATGTGAGAGGCATCAAAATGGCTTAACCATGGCGTACGGGTGTGCTTGAACCGGTGCCAAGAGCCGTAGGATGCACAGGATCCGGCCGTGCGCCAAAGACAGTCGTGTGTGCAATTATGGATGTTCGGAGTCGTGGAGCTATAGTTAAGGGCCGTTCGGGCACTCGGGTGATGACAAACATTGTGGTGGTGGGGCCAGAGGTGTTAAAACGCCTTAACCATGGCATACGGTCGTGCTTGACCTAGTGTCGAGAGCTGTAGGACACGTAGGAACCGGCTGTGCGGTAGCATAGTCGTGTGTGCAAATATGGCAGTTCTAGAGCGGTGGAGCCATGGTTAAGGGCCATTCGGGTTCTTGGGCAGCAACAAATGCTGTGGTCGAGAGCCCAGTGGTGTCAAAACACCTTAACCATAGTGCATGGGCGTGCTTGACTTGGTGCGAGGAGCCGTAGGATGCGCAGGAATCGGCCGTGCGGCAGCAAAGTCGTGTGTGCAAATATGGCATTTCTGGAGCCGTGGAGCCGAGGTTAAGTGCCATTCAGGCTCTCGAGTGATGGCAAATGCTATGGTAGTGAGGCCAGAGGTGTGAAAATGCCTTAACCATGGCGTACGGTGCATCCTTGACTCGGAGCCGGGAGCCATAAAATGCATTGGAACCGGCGTGTGCGGCAAAGCATGGTCGAGTGTGCAAATATGGCAGTTTTGGAGCCGTGGAGGCATGGTTAAGGGCCCTTCAGGCTCTCGGGTGATGGAAAACTCTATGGTGGAGAGGTGAGAGGCATCAAAATGGCTTAACCATGGCGTACGGGCGTGCTTGACCCGGTGCCGAGAGCCATAGGATGCACGGGGATCCGACCGTGCGGCAAAGGGTCGTGTGTGCAATTATGGATGTTCTGGAGTCGTGGAGCTGTAGTTAAGGGCCATTCAGGCTCTCGGGTGATGACAAACATTGTGGTGGTGAGGCCAGAGGCATCAAAATGCCTTAACCATGGCATACGGTCATGCTTGACCTAGTGTCAAGAGCTGTAGGACACGCACAAACCAACTGTGCGGTAGCATATTCGTGTGTGCAAACATGGCAGTTCTAGAGCTGTGGAGCCATGGTTAAGGGCCATTCAGGTTCTCAGGCGGCAACAAACCCTGTGGTGGAGAGGCTAGAGGTGTCAAAATGCCTTAACCATGGTGTACGGGCATGCTTGACTCAGTGCCAGGAGCCATAGGATGCGTTGGAACTGACCGTGCGGCAGCATGGTCGTGTGTGCAAATATGGTAGTTCTGGAGCCATGGAGCCAAGGTTAAGGGCCGTTCAGGCTCTCGAGCGATGGCAAACGCTATGGTAGAGAGGCCAGAGGTGTCAAATGCCTTAACCATGGCGTACGGTCATGCTTGACTCAGTGCCGAGAGCCATAGGATGCGTTGGAACCGACCGTGCGGCAGCATGGTCGTGTGTGCAAATATGGTAGTTTTGCAGCCGTGGAGCTGTGGTTAAGGGCCCTTTAGGCTCTCGGGTGATGAAAAACTCTATGGTGGAGAGGTGAGAGGCATCAAAATGGCATAACCATGGCTTACGGGCGTGCTTGACCCGGTGCCGAGAGCCGTAGGATGCACAGGATCCGGCTGTGCGGCAGCACAGTCGTGTGTGCAATTATGGATGTTCTGGAGTCGTGGAGCTATAGTTAAGGGCCGTTCGGGCTCTCGGGTGATGACAGATATTGTGGTGGTGAGGCCAGAGGTGTCAAAAAGCCATAACCATGGCATACGGTCGTGCTTGACCTAGTGTCGAGAGCTATAGGACATGCAAGAACTGGCTGTGCGGTAGCATAGTCGTGTGTGCAAATATGGCAGTTCTAGAGCTGTGGAGCCATGGTTAAGGGCCATTCGGGTTCTCGGGCGGTAATAAACGCTGTGGTGGAGAGGCCAAAGGTGTTAAAACGCCTTAACCATGGTGCATGGGCGTGCTTGACTTGGTGCGAGGAGCCGTAGGACGCATAGGAACCGGCTGTGCGGCAGCAAAGTCGTGTGTGCAAATATGGCAGTTCTGGAGCCATGGAGCCGAGGTTAAGGGCCGTTCAGGCTATCGAGCGACGACAAACGCTATGGTAGAGAGGCTAGAGGTGTCAAAATGCCTTAACCATGGCGTACGGGCTTGCTTGACTCAGTGCCGGGAGCCATAGGATGCGTTGGAACCGACCATGCGGCAAAGCATGGTCGTGTGTGCAAATGTGGCGGTTTTTTCGCGTGGAGCCATGGTTAAGGGCCCTTTAGGCTCTCGGGTGATGGAAAACTCTATGGTGGAGAGGTGAGAGGCATCAAAATGGCTTAACCATGGCGTACGGGTGTGCTTGAACCGGTGCCGAGAGTCGTAGGATGCACGGGATCCGGCCGTGCGCCGGCAAGAGTCGTGTGTGCAATTATGGATGTTCGGAGTCGAGGAGCTATAGTTAAGGGCCGTTCGGGCTCTCGGGTGATGACAAACATTGTGGTGGTGGGGCCGGAGGTGTCAAAATGCCTTAACCATGGCATACGGTCGTGCTTGACCTAGTGTCGAGAGCTATAGGACACGTAGGAACCTTTGTGCGGTAGCATAGTCGTGTGTGCAAATATGGCGGTTCTAGAGCGGTGGAGCCATGGTTAAGGGCCATTCGGGTTCTTGGGCGGCAACAAATGCTGTGGTCGAGAGGCCGGCGGTGTCAAAATGCCTTAACCATAGTGCATGGGTGTGCTTGACTTGGTGCGAGGAGCCGTAGGATGCGCAGGAACCGGCCGTGCGGCGGCAAAGAAAGTCGTGTGTGCAAATATGGCGTTCGGAGCCGTGGAGCCGAGGTTAAGTGCCGTTCGGGCTCTCGAGTGATGGCAAACGCTATGGTAGAGACGCCAGAGGTGTCAAAATGCCTTAACCATGGCGTACAGGCATGCTTGACTCAGAGCCGGGAGCCATAAAATGCGTTGGAACCGACCGTGCGGCAGCATGGTCGAGTGTGCAAATATGGCAGTTTTGGAGCCGTGGAGGCATGGTTAAGGGCCCTTCAGGCTCTGAGGTGATGGAAAACTCTATGGTGGAGAGGTGAGACGCATCAAAATGGCTTAACCATGGCGTACAGGTGTGCTTGACCCGGTGCCGAGAGCCATAGGATGCACAGGATCCGACCGTGCGGCAGCACAGTCGTGTGTGCAATTATGGATGTTCTGGAGTCGTGGAGCTGTAGTTAAGAGTAGTTCAGGCTCTCGGGTGATGACAAACATTGTGGTGGTGAGGCCAGAGGCATCAAAATGCCTTAACCATGGCATACGGTCATGCTTGACCTAGTGTCAAGAGCTGTAGGACACGCACGAACCAGCTGTGCGGTAGCATATTCATGTGTGCAAATATGGCAGTTCTAGAGCTGTGGAGCCATGGTTAAGGGCCATTCAGGTTCTCAGGCGGCAACAAACGCTGTGGTGGAGAGGCCAGAGGTGTCAAAATGCCTTAACCATGGCGTACGGGCATGCTTGACTCAGTGCCAGGAGCCATAGGATGCGTTGGAACTGACCGTGCGGCAGCATGGTCATGTGTGCAAATATGGTAGTTCTGGAGCCGTGGAGCCAAGGTTAAGGGCCGTTCAGGCTCTCGAGTGATGGCAAATGCTATGGTAGAGAGGCCAGAGGTGTCAAAATGCCTTAACCATGGCGTACGAGCAAGCTTGACTCAGTGCCGAGAGCCATAGGATGCGTTGGAATCGACCGTGCGGCAGCATGGTCGTGTGTGCAAATATGGCAGTTTTGCAGCCGTGGAGCTGTGGTTAAGGGCCCTTCGGGCTCTCGGGTGATGAAAAACTCTATGGTGGAGAGGTGAGAGGCATCAAAATGGCTTAACCATGGCGTACGGGTGTGCTTGAACCGGTGCCGAGAGTCGTAGGATGCACAGGATCCGGCCGTGCGCCAGCACAGTCGTGTGTGCAATTATGGATGTTCTGGAGTCGAGGAGCTATAGTTAAGGGCCGTTCGGGCTCTCGGGTGATGACAAACATTGTGGTGGTGGGGCCAGAGGTGTCAAAATGCCTTAACCATGGCATACGGTCGTGCTTGACCTAGTGTCGAGAGCTATAGGACACGTAGGAACCGGCTGTGCGGTAGCATAGTCATGTGTGCAAATATGGCAGTTCTAGAGCGGTGGAGCCATGGTTAAGGGCCATTCGGGTTCTTGGGCGGCAATAAATGCTGTGGTCGAGAGGCTAGCGGTGTCAAAATGCCTTAACCATAGTGCATGGGTGTGCTTGACTTGGTGCGAGGAGCCGTAGGATGCGCAGGAACCGGCCGTGCGGCAGCAAAGTCGTGTGTGCAAATATGGCGGTTCGGAGCCGTGGAGCCGAGGTTAAGTGCCGTTCGTGCTCTCGAGTGACGGCAAACGCTATGGTAGAGAGGCCGGAGGTGTCAAAATGCCTTAACCATGGCGTACGGTGCATGCTTGACTCGAGCGGGAGCCATAAAATGCGTTGGAACCGACCGTGCGGCGGCATGGTCGAGTGTGCAAATATGGCAGTTTTGGAGCCGTGGAGGCATGGTTAAGGGCCCTTCGGGCTCTCGAGGTGATGGAAAACTCTATGGTGGAGAGGTGAGAGGCATCAAAATGGCTTAACCATGGCGTACGGGTGTGCTTGACCCGGTGCCGAGAGCCATAGGATGCACGGGATCCGACCGTGCGGCGGCACGATCGTGTGTGCAATTATGGATGTTCTTGGAGTCGTGGAGCTGTAGTTAAGAGTAGTTCGGGCTCTCGGGTGATGACAAACATTGTGGTGGTGAGGCCAGAGGCATCAAAATGCCTTAACCATGGCATACGGTCATGCTTGACCTAGTGTCAAGAGCTGTAGGACACGCACGAACCGGCTGTGCGGTAGCATATTCATGTGTGCAAATATGGCAGTTCTAGAGCTGTGGAGCCATGGTTAAGGGCCATTCAGGTTCTCGGGCGGCAACAAACACTGTGGTGGAGAGGCTAGAGGTGTCAAAATGCCTTAACCATGGCGTACGGGCATGCTTGACTCAGTGCCGGGAGCCATAGGATGCGTTGGAACTGACCGTGCGGCAGCATGGTCATGTGTGCAAATATGGTAGTTCTGGAGCCGTGGAGCCAAGGTTAAGGGCCGTTCAGGCTCTCGAGTGATGGCAAACGCTATGGTAGAGAGGCCAGAGGTGTCAAAATGCCTTAACCATGGCGTACGGGCATGCTTGACTCAGTGCCGAGAGCCATAGGATGCGTTGGAACCGACCGTGCGGCAGCATGGTCGTGTGTGCAAATATGGCAGTTTTGCAGCTGTGGAGCTGTGGTTAAGGGCCCTTCGGGCTCTCGGGTGATGAAAAACTCTATGGTGGAGAGGTGAGAGGCATCAAAATGGCTTAACCATGGCGTACGGGCGTGCTTGACCCGGTGCTGAGAGCCGTAGGATGCACGGGATCCGGCCGTGCGGCGGCACGGTCGTGTGTGCAATTATGGATGTTCTGGAGTCGTGGAGCTATAGTTAAGGGCCGTTCGGGCTCTCGGGTGATGACAAATATTGTGGTGGTGAGGCCGGAGGTGTCAAAAAGCTTAACCATGGCATACGGTCGTGCTTGACCTAGTGTCGAGAGCTATAGGACATGCAAGAACCGGGCTGTGCGGTAGCATAGTCGTGTGTGCAAATATGGTAGTTCTAGAGCTGTGGAGCCATGGTTAAGGGCCATTCGGGTTCTCGGGCGGTAATAAACCCTGTGGTGGAGAGGCCAAAGGTGTTAAAACGCCTTAACCATGGTGCATGGGCGTGCTTGACTTGGTGCGAGGAGCCGTAGGACGCATAGGAACCGGCCGTGCGGCAGCAAAGTCGTGTGTGCAAATATGGCAGTTCTGGAGCCGAGGTTAAGGGCCGTTCAGGCTCTCGAGCGATGACAAATGCTATGGTAGAGAGGCCAGAGGTGTCAAAATGCCTTAACCATGGCGTACGGGCTTGCTTGACTCAAGGTCGGGAGCCATAGGATGCGTTGGAACCGACCATGCGGCGGCATGGTCGTGTGTGCAAATGTGGCAGTTTGCGCCGTGGAGCCATGGTTAAGGGCCCTTTAGGCTCTCGGGTGATGGAAAACTCTATGGTGGAGAGGTGAGAGGCATCAAAATGGCTTAACCATGGCGTACGGGTGTGCTTGAACCGGTGCCGAGAGCCGTAGGATGCACGGGGATCCGGCCGTGCGCCGACAAGTCGTGTGTGCAATTATGGATGTTCTGGAGTCGTGGAACTATAGTTAAGGGCCGTTCGGGCTCTCGGGTGATGACAAACATTGTGGTGGTGGGGCCAGAGGTGTCAAAATGCCTTAACCATGGCATACGGTCGTGCTTGACCTAGTATCGAGAGCTGTAGGACACGTAGGAACCGGGTGTGCGGTAGCATAGTCGTGTGTGCAAATATGGCAGTTCTAGAGCGGTGGAGCCATGTTAAGGGCCATTCGGGTTCTTGGGCGGCAACAAATGCTGTGGTCGAGAGGCTAGCGGTGTCAAAATGCCTTAACCATAGTGCATGGGCGTGCTTGACTTGGTGCGAGGAGCCGTAGGATGCGCAGGAACCGGCCGTGCGGCAGCAAAGTCGTGTGTGCAAATATGGCAGTTTTGGAGCCGTGGAGCCGAGGTTAAGTGCCGTTTAGGCTCTCGAGTGACGGCAAACGCTATGGTAGAGAGGCCAGAGGTGTCAAAATGCCTTAACCATGGCGTACAGGCATGCTTGACTCAGAGCCGGGAGCCATAAAATGCGTTGGAACCGACCGTGCGGCAGCAAAGTCGAGTGTGCAAATATGGCAGTTTTGGAGCCGTGGAGGCATGGTTAAGGGCCCTTCAGGCTCTCAGGTGATGGAAAACTCTATGGTGGAGAGGTGAGAGGCATCAAAATGGCTTAACCATGGCGTATAGGCGTGCTTGACCCGGTGCCGAGAGCCATAGGATGCACGACCGTGCGGCAGCACAGTCGTGTGTGCAATTATGGATGTTCTGGAGTCGTGGAGCTGTAGTTAAGGGCCATTCAGGCTCTCGGGTGATGACAAACATTGTGGTGGTGAGGCCAGAGGCATCAAAATGCCTTAACCATGGCATACGGTCATGCTTGACCTAGTGTCAAGAGCTGTAGGACATGCACAAACCAACTGTGCGGTAGCATATTCGTGTGTGCAAATATGGCAGTTCTAGAGCTGTGGAGCCATGGTTAAGGGCCATTCAGGTTCTCAGGCGGCAACAAACACTGTGGTGGAGAGGCTAGAGGTGTCAAAATGCCTTAACCATGGCGTACGGGCATGCTTGACTCAGTGCCGGGAGCCATAGGATGCGTTGAACTGGCCGTGTGGCGGCATGGTGGTGTGTGCAAATATGGTAGTTCTGGAGCCGTGGAGCCAAGGTTAAGGGCCGTTCAGGCTCTCGAGTGATGGCAAATGCTATGGTAGAGAGGCTAGAGGTGTCAAAATGCCTTAACCATGGCGTACGGGCATGCTTGACTCAGTGCCGAGAGCCATAGGATGCGTTGGAACCGACCGTGCGGTAGCATGGTCGTGTGTGCAAATATGGCAGTTTTGCAGCCGTGGAGCTGTGGTTAAGGGCCCTTCAGGCTCTCGGGTGATGAAAAACTCTATGGTGGAGAGGTGAGAGGCATCAAAATGGCTTAACCATGGCGTACGGGCGTGCTTGACCCGGTGCCGAGAGCCGTAGGATGCACAGGATCCGGCGTGCGGCGGCAAAGTCGTGTGTGCAATTATGGATGTTCGGAGTCGTGGAGCTATAGTTAAGGGCCGTTCGGGCTCTCGGGTGATGACAAATATTGTGGTGGTGAGGCCGAGGCGTCAAAACGCCTTAACCATGGCATACGGTCGTGCTTGACCTAGTGTCGAGAGCTATAGGACATGCAGAACCGGGCCGTGCGGCAGCATGGTCGTGTGTGCAAATATGGCAGTTCTGGAGCCGTGGAGCCATGGTTAAGGGCCATTCGGGTTCTCGGGCGGTAATAAACACTGTGGTGGAGAGGCCAAAGGTGTTAAAATGCCTTAACCATGGTGCATGGGCGTGCTTGACTTGGTGCGAGGAGCCGTAGGACGCATAGGAACCGGCCGTGCGGCAAAGAAAAGTCGTGTGTGCAAATATGGCGGTTACGGGAGCCATGGAGCCGAGGTTAAGGGCCGTTCGGGCTCTCGAGCGATGACAAACGCTATGGTAGAGAGGCTAGAGGTGTCAAAATGCCTTAACCATGGCGTACGGGCTTGCTTGACTCGGTCTGGGAGCCATAGGACGCGTTGGAACCGACCATGCGGCATGGTCGTGTGTGCAAATGTGGCAGTTTTTACCGCCGTGGAGCCATGGTTAAGGGCCCTTCGGGCTCTCGGGTGATGGAAAACTCTATGGTGGAGAGGTGAGAGGCATCAAAATGGCTTAACCATGGCGTATGGGTGTGCTTGAACCGGTGCCGAGAGCCGTAGGATGCACGGGGATCCGGCCGTGCGCCGGCACGGTCGTGTGTGCAATTATGGATGTTCGGAGTCGTGGAGCTATAGTTAAGGGCCGTTCGGGCTCTCGGGTGATGACAAACATTGTGGTGGTGGGGCCGGAGGTGTCAAAATGCCTTAACCATGGCATACGGTCGTGCTTGACCTAGTGTCGAGAGTCGTAGGACACGTAGGAACCGGGCGTGCGGTAGCATAGTCATGTGTGCAAATATGGCAGTTCTAGAGCGGTGGAGCCATGGTTAAGGGCCATTTGGGTTCTTGGGCGGCAACAAATGCTGTGGTCGAGAGGCCAGCGGTGTCAAAACGCCTTAACCATAGTGCATGGGCGTGCTTGACTTGGTGCGAGGAGCCGTAGGATGCGCAGGAACAGGCCGTGCGGCAGCAAAGTCGTGTGTGCAAATATGGGAGTTCTGGAGCCGTGGAGCCGAGGTTAAGTGCTATTTAGGCTCTCGAGTGATGGCAAACGCTATGGTAGAGAGGCCAGAGGTGTCAAAATGCCTTAACCATGGCGTACGGGCATGCTTGGCTAATTAAGCCGGTTGCTAATACGCTAACTCCGGTGCTTGAGAAGTGTTCTGCGTGTGGAGTTAGCACCTTGGACAAGTGGTTTGGAGATTGGGGCGAAGGTGGCGTTGATCGCGCGTTGGTTTGCGGGGTTGAGTTGGGTTTGGGTCCTACTCCCGCCCGAGCTTGGAGCGGCGTTTTACGGGAAAATTGGAGGCCTATTTTCTATTGCGCCGGATGCAGTGTGGAGAAGTTGGCGTTCACGGCGGGCGGGGAAGCGTTGTTTTACGCGGCGCCAGAGCCCGGGCGGCGGGGACGCGGGGAGAGGGCGAGCGTCACCCGCGTTGTGAAATCGGTGCACGGTGGTGGCCGGGCGCGGCGGTCACGCCCCGGGCCCAGCGGCGGCCGGGCGCGTCCGGCGGTGGCCGGGCCCGACCCGAGAAAGTTCCCCGGTCGGGCGCGTTCTCGCGTGGATCGCTCGTCGGGACGCGCGCCGGACGCCGCGGCGTCGGACCCGGCCAGTTCCTTGTTCATCGTCCGGCGATTTGTTACGTGGCAAGTTCAAACCTCAGCGGTCGGCGCGGCAAAGCGAGCGTCCGCCGGCGGACGGGCGTCCGGCGTGTTGTAAAAGTGTCGGCCGGAGACGGCTCTATTTTGTGGGGGTCTATAAATAGACCATTGGCCGGCTTAGGGAGGCTCTCTTCGCCACTCCTACACACTTGAGCATACTTTGGCGGGGAGAGACACTCCCCCACTCATCTCTTTGATTCCTTTGCTAATCTTGAGAGAGATTTGAGTGAGAACAAGTGATTTGCATTGAGAGTTGCATCTAGAGGCACTTGTTCATCGAGTGAGCTGCAATTCTTGTTACTCTTCGGTGATTCCGTCACCGAAGTAGACGGTTTGGAGCGGCGGGTGGTGGTTGAGCTCGACTTGGTGATTGTTCGAGGCCACACCGGGTTCTTGTGAGGGTTCTTGATCCTTCCCCGCGGGAGTTCGCGAAAGGATACTCTAGTGGATTGCTCGTGGCTTGTGGATCCTTGTCTTGTGTGGAGGTGCGGTTCCCCATTGGGGTCTTTGGCACCCGAGCCAATTGAGCGGGCAACTCACCAAGCAAGTGCATCGCCACAACGAGGACTAGCTTGCCGGGAAGCAAGTGAACCTCGGTAAATCATTGTGTTGATTAGTGATTGCCGAGGCTTCGACCTCCATTGTGATTGAGCTTGAGCATCTCTAGGTGATTGGCTATCTTCTACTCTTCGCGGTATAACATTCGATCATCTCTTTACTTTCCGCAAGGTAGAATTGCTTGTTGTGGTCGTCGGGAACCACTCATTGTGTAGCTTAAATCCCGTGGGTAGAATTGCTTGGTTGGTTTCGGTGAACCGACATTGTGTAACTTGATCACCATTGTTGTGCGTACAATTAAATTGAGTAGCCTTGCATGGTAGGACGGCTTGCATAGAGTAGTCGAAGCACTTGCTTTGCACATTTGCCGCCTTGCTATCTAATTGGGTTGTCTAGTTTTATTGCTAGAATTTTATTAGGCTATTCACCCCCCCCCTCTAGCCATTGTGACCTTTCACGTGGTATTGGAGCCGGGCACCGTTTGTTTGAGTTGGATTAACATTCTACGGTGAAGCAATGGCTATGGTTATGCATATCAACAACACCAAGAAGGCACCATCTTTTCGAGGTGATGACTATGCCAAATGGAAGCTCAAAATGAAGAGTCATCTCAAGTCAATCAATCTTGAGGTGTGGAAAGTAGTGGAGACAAAGTTTGAGCTTGTTGAGGGTGCGGTGCCAACACCCGAAGAGAAGAAGCAACAAGCAAATGACATTGCCGTGAGTGCTTTCCATGAGGCACTTGATAATAAAGCTTTTGAGCTCATCAAGAATCTTGAGGTGGCTCATGATATTTGGAAAAAGCTAGAAGAAGCTTATGAGGGCACCGAAAGTGTCAAGACCGCAGAGCCTACATGTTGCAAGAGAAATTTGCAAGCTTCTCAATGAAGGAGGATGAGTGTGCCGGAGATGTTCCATAGGCTCCAAGTCATCGTCAATGAGCTCAAGGGACTTGGGGAAGAAATCAAGGACTCTCAATTCTCCACCAAGTTTATGAGATGTCTTCCCAAGAGATTTGACATGTTGAAGACCGTCATGGTGAAGACAACCATGAAAGAGAAGCCAACTCCCAACCAAGTTCTTCAAGAGATTATGGCCGATGATGAGTTTAGAGAAGATCATGAGAAGGAAGAGTTGGTGAAGAAGAAGAAGGAGAATGAGAAGAAGGATGATGACAAGAAGAGTGTGGCATTCAAGGCCACATCATCCAAGAGCAAGGGCAAGAAGAAGAAGGAAGAGTCCTCAAGTGAAGATGAGCCATGCTCTAGCTCAAGTGGGCAAGAAGAAGAAGTGAGTGAACAAATGGCACTCCTTGTGAAGAGAATGGGGAAGCTCATGAAGAAGGGGTACCGGTCAAGGGCAAGAGAAACTCATCCAAGTCTAGTGACCATCCCATGAAGTGATTAGGTGCAATAGCAAGGATCATCTCATTGCCAAGTGCCCATATGCAAGTGATGATGAAGATGCCATGAGGAAGGAGAGGAAGAAGCAAGAGAAGAAGAAGGAGGAGAAAGACTCCTTTCACAAGAAGAAGAAAGGGTGAATCTCATGTGGCAACTTGGGAGAGTGATTCATCTTCTTCAAGTGATGAAGATGATGATTCCAAGAAGAGGAAGAAGGGGCACGCAAGCATTGCCATTCAAGAGAAGCTTTCTCTATTTGGTGCTCCATCGTCTTGCTTCATGGCCAAGGCCACCAAGGTACAACCTACACCCGATAGTGATGATGAGAGTGATGATGATGATGACACCACAAAGAAGAACTATGGGTCATGCTTGAGGATTGCAAAGGTGCTCTCAATGACTCTAGGAAAGAATGTAGGGGCTTGCGCAAGGATAAACAAAACCTTGAGCAAGAACTTATGGAGTTGAGGGCTTCTTATGAGAGTCTAAAGGTAGACCATAAGAAGCTAGAGATTGCTCACTCCAAGCTTGAAAAAGCTCATTCTTCTCTAGTTGAGAAGCAAGAGAAAGTGCAATCACAAGTGGTGATCATAGAGAAGAAAGATGTGTTTACATCATGTGATTCACTTGATGATTCAATTGTTATTGCATCACTTGGCCGTTCATGCTCTTATGCCTCTACTTCATCTAGTAGTGTTGGTCATGCATGTGATTCTACACTAGTAGTTGAGAATGAGTCTCTTAAGAAGGAAGTCAAGGAGCTCAACCACACCTTGGCTAAGGCTTTTGGTGGTGAGGACCGCTTGCTTATGTGCTTGGGTAGCCAAAGAGCTTCTCTCTACAAAGAGGGATTGGGCTATACCCCCAAGAAAGGCAAGGCCGCTTTTGCTCCTCACAAGACTAGTTTTGTGAAGAATAATGGTAGCTATTGCAAGAGTTGCAAGCAAGTTGGTCATCTAGAGCATGCATGCAAGAACAAGAACACTAGTGCCTCCTCCTACAAGTTGAATGCTTCTTATATGCTTGTTAAGAGTGAGAGTGGTGTGAGTGCTAGATTCATTGGTACACCATGGATGAGCTCAAAAAAAAGCTATTTGGGTGCCAAAGACTCTAGTGACTAACCTTCAAGGACCCAAGCAAAAATGGGTACCTAAAGCTTGATGTCTTCTTGTAGGTAAATTACAAAGCCGGAGGGAGGCATTGGGTGCTTGATAGTGGTGCATCAAATCATATGACCGGTGAAGATAGTATGTTCAAGTCACTTGACAAGAATGACAATGGTGGATTCAACTCCATCACATTTGGTGACAATAGCAAGGGTGATGTCATGGGGCTTGGAAAGGTTGCAATCTCCAATGAAAAGGATCTCTCCAATGTGTTGCTAGTTGATACTTTGAACTTCAATCTTTTGTCGGTGGCACAATTGTGTGATCTTGGCTACAAGTGCATATTTGATGACAAGCATGTTGAGGTAGTGAGCAAGGATCAAGCAAATATCATCTTCAAAGGGTTTAGGCATGGAAGCTTGTACTTGGTGGATTTCAATGCTAGTGAAGCTCAACTTTCATCATGTTTGATTGGCAAGTCAAGCAAGGGATGGCTATGGCATAGGCGCCTAGGTCATGTTGGCATGAAGCAATTGAACAAGTTGGTGAAGCATGATCTAGTGAGAGGCTTGAATGATGTCACATTTGAGAAGGATAGACCTTGTAGTGCATGTCAAGCCGGCAAGCAACATGGGAACTCACATCCCAAGAAGAATGAGATGTCAACATCAAGAGCATTTGAATTGTTGCACATGTACTTGTTTGGCCCAACTCACTACACATCAATTGGGGGCAACAAGTATGGTTTTGTGATTGTGGATGATTACACAAGATACACTTGGGTGTTCTTCCTCTATGACAAAAGTGAAGTCTATGATCTATTCAAGTCATTTGTCAAGAGGGTGCAAAATGAGTTTGACACTACCATCAAGAAGATAAGAAGTGACAATGGGAGTGAATTCAAGAACACAAGAGTTGAAGAGTTGTGTGATGAGCTTGGAATTGTGCATCAATTCTCACCAACCTACACTCCCCAATCCAATGGTGTAGTTGAAAGGAAGAATAGGACCTTAATTGAGATGGCAAGAACCATGTTACTTGAGTACAATGTGAGTGAGAAGTTTTGGAGTGATGCTATCAACACGGCTTGCTACTATAGCAACCGTCTCTATTGCCATGGGAAGTTAGAAGACTCCATATGAAATCTTGAATGGAAGGAAGCCCAATATTGCTTACTTCCGGGTCTTTGGTTGTAAGTGCTACATACTCAAGAAGGGGCAAAGACTTGGCAAGTTTGACAAGAGATGTGATGAGGGATTTCTTCTTGGCTACTCTACTTCTAGCAAGGCTTATAGAGTGTGGAACTTGGCTAATGGGCTAGTTGAAGAGGTTCATGATGTTGAATTTGATGAAACCCAAGGCTCTCAAGTTGGAAATCAAAATCAAGAAGATGTGGGTGGAGATCAATTGAGCAATGAAATGAGACACATGGACATTGGTGACATTAGGCGAGGCAAGAGGATGATGGTGATGAAGTGCAAATGCCAACTCAAGTAGTGATAGAAGATTCCAATGAGGCAAGCACAAGTAGTACTCAACATCAAGATCAAGATCAAGGTCAAGCAAGCAATGCAAATGAGCTAGTTCTTCAACCTTCAAACATTGCAAGAGATCATCCTCTAGATCATATCATTGGTGACATTCAAAGAGGTGTACAAACAAGATCAAGATTGGCTAGCATATGTGAGCATTATTCCTTTGTGTCATTCATTGAGCCAACTAAGATTGATGAGGCATTGAAGGATCCGGATTGGATAAATGCCATGCATGAGGAATTGAACAACTTCACTAGGAATGAAGTTTGGGAGCTTGTTGAGAGGCCAAAGAAACACAATGTGATTGGCACCAAGTGGGTCTTCAAGAACAAGCAAGATCCAAGATGGCTTAGTGGTGAGGAACAAAGCAAGACTAGTGGCTCAAGGTTACACACAAGTTGAGGGTCTTGACTTTGGAGAAACTTATGCACCGGTGGCAAGATTGGAAGCAATTAGAATCTTATTAGCCTATGCTTGTGCTCACAACATCAAGCTCTATCAAATGGATGTGAAGAGTGCATTTCTCAATGGCTTCATCAATGAGGAAGTGTATGTTGCACAACCTCCCGGTTTTGAAGATGACAAGACGCCCAACCATGTCTACAAGCTCAAGAAGGCTTTGTATGGATTGAAGCAAGCTCCAAGGGCATGGTATGAAAGATTGAGGGACTTTCTCATATCCAAAGGCTTCAAGATGGGAAAAGTTGACACCACTCTCTTCACCAAGAAGATAGAAGATGACTTGTTTGTGTTGCAAATCTATGTGGATGATATCATCTTTGGATCAACAAATCAATTCTTTTGTGAAGAATTTGCTAAGATGATGTCTAGTGAATTTGAAATGTCAATGCTTGGAGAGTTGAGCTACTTCCTTGGTCTTCAAATCAAGCAAATGAAGAATGGCACCTTTGTAAGTCAAGGCAAGTACATCAAGGACATGCTCAAGAAGTTTGGATTGCAAGATGCTAAGGCCATTAGCACACCAATGGGAACCAATGGTGGCTTAGACATTGATGATAGTGGCAAGATGATTGAGCAAAAGCTATATAGATCAATGATTGGAAGCTTGCTATATGTGACCGCTTCAAGGCCGGATGTCATGTTTAGTGTATGCATGTGTGCAAGATTTCAAGCTTCTCCAAGAGAGAGTCACTTGACGGCAACCAAGAGGATTTTGAGATACTTGAAGGGTACCCAAGATGTTGGTCTATGGTATACCAAGGGGTCAAGCTTTGAGTTGATTGGATACTCCGACTCCGACTATGCCGGTTGCAAGATTGATAGGAAGAGCACAAGTGGAACATGCCAAGTGCTAGGAAGATCTCTTGTGTCATGGTCTTCAAAGAAGCAAAATAGTGTGGCACTTTCCACCGCCGAAGCCGAATATATTAGTGCGGGGAATTGTTGTGCACAATTACTATGGATGAAAGCTGCCTTGAAGGACTATGGAATCAAATTCAAGCATGTGCCTTTGTTTTGTGACAATGAAAGTGCAATCAAGATGACAAACAATCCGGTTCAACATTCAAGAACCAAGCACATTGATGTGAGGCACCACTTCATTAGAGATCATCAACAAAAGGGTGATATTAGCATTGAAAGCATTGGCACCGAAGATCAACTAGCCGACATATTCACCAAGCCTCTTGATGAGAAAAGATATTGCAAGTTGAGGAATGAGTTGAACATACTTAGCTTCTCCAACATGGATTGATGCACCCCACATATGACATGCCTCTCCTCCAACATAGCAAGGTAAAGTTGGTTGTTGCATTTCATGCATCCTTTGCTAGTTGTGTAGACATGTATACATGTGCATCTTGCTAGGCTCATTCATTGCAAATCAAATGAATTTGAAGGATATATGGCACCACTATTGTTTCTATGCTTGATTTGATCTAGTGGTGGCATATGACTTGTTTGTGAGCTTGTGAACCTAGTGTTGAATCTTTAGCACTTGCTCATGATGTGTATCTCAACATGGTCAAGATAACCCTTATTCTTATGAGGTGTGAAGAAGCTTGCCCTTGGTTCAAACCGAGATACATTTTCTATGCATGTGGTTTAGATTTGGCCATAATTGATTGACTTGTTTCTCTCATCTTATGCACCCTTCTTGGTCATTGATGACAAAGGGGAGAAGAAAGTATACACCTAGGGGAGAAGTTTACACCTAGGGGGAGAAATAAGTCACAAAGAGCAATGGAAGGGGATCAATTTTTATGATATGACCCAACCATGAGCACACAAATAGGGGGAGCAAGCTCATAGACTATTTGTTGCATATTGTGTGTGCATTCATGATGATATGGAACATTGCAAGCTAAATTCAATATTCATGCTTGTTTGGTGTATTGCTAGTATAAGACTTGATTGATGAAATGAAGTACTAGCATGCTTAGGTGGTTCCTAGACATAGAGTTTCTCTTGTTCAAGTACCTTGCTTTTAATGTGATCTCATGAGGTATCTTGAGTTTTGATGATGTCTAGATTCCCATGGTGCTAAGGAAGGTTTATTCTCGCACTCGATTGGTATCACGCTTCAAAGGTCAATTCTATAAACCTTAGTACCATTTTGGTTGTGGTAACTCTCACAAAAGTTTAATCTATGCATGTGTGCTTGAAAATCGACCAAACATTTGATGCACACATGTAGGGAGCTACCACTACCAAAACCGGAATTGAAATGCTTGTTCAATCCAAGATTCATGATCAAAATGTCTTGGGCAAGCAATTCAATTTCATATTGAATTCAATTTCCATATCTTTGTGAGTTTGTCGAGGGGTTGTCATCAATTACCAAAAAGGGGAGATTGAAAGCTCCGGTTTGGTTTTGGTAATTAATGACACTCAACGTTGCTAATGCTTTGCTCTAAGTGTGGTTAGACACATAGCAACATGACGATGGATGATGGAGCATGGTGATCACGGTGACGAACATGGTGGACACGTGAAGTGATCAAGCTCCGGTGATGAATGGAAACGCTCGTGGAGATCAAGGCGAAGGTATACTTGATAGGGCTTTCCGGTTTAGTGGTCAAGACACTATAGAGAGTGTGATCACATTTAGGATCGATGACCGACTATCAAGAGGGGTTTCCTCGGTTCATTCGCGGTCCTAAGTGCCTCTAGTTGTGACTTTGCATGATGCATGAGAGGCTAACTAGGAGAGCTAACACTTGTCGACGTGATCTTGAGTGGATACGCTAACTCCGGTGCTTGAGAAGTGTTCTCCGTGTGGAGTTAGCACCTTGGACAAGTGGTTTGGAGATTGGGGCGAAGGTGGCGTTGATCGCGCGTTGGTTTGCGGGTTGAGTTGGGTTTGGGTCCCTCTCCCTCCCCCGAGCTTGCGAGGCGGGATTCGGCGTTTTCGGAAAATTGGAGGCCTATTTTCTATTGCGCCGGATGCAAATTATTGGAGAAGTTGGCGTTCGCGGCGGGCGGGGAAAACGTTGTTTTACGGGCGCGGGACGCGGCGGCCGGACGCAAGAACGAAGGGCCGGACGCGTGCACGCGTTGTGAAGTCGGTGCACGGTGGTGGCCGGGCGCGCGTGCGCCGGACGCGGCGGGGCGGCGTCCGGCGGTGGCGGGACGCCGACCGAAAGACTACGGGTCGGGCGCGTTCTCGCGTGGATCGCTCGTCGGACGCGCGCCGGACGCACGCGTCGGACTCGGCCCGGTTCACCGTTCATCGTCCGCGATTTGTGACGTGGCAAGTTCAAACCTCAACGGTCGACCGACGGCGGCAAAGCGAGCGGCGGACGCGTCCGCCGGCTGGCGAGCACGGACGCGTCCGGCGTGTTGTAAAGCGTCAGCCCGAGGGCAACGGCTCTATTTCGTGGAGGTGTCTATAAATAGACCATTGGCCGGCTTGGGGAGGCTCTCTTCGCCACTCCTACACACTTGAGCATACTATGAGCGGGAGAGACACTCCCCCGCTCATCTCTTTGATTCCTTTGCTAATCTTGAGAGATTTGAGTGAGAACAAGTGATTTGCATTGAGTTGCATCTAGAGGCACTTGTTCATCGAGTGAGCTAACGGATTCTTGTTACTCTTCGGTGATTCCGTCACCGTAGACGGTTTGGAGCAGCGGGTGGTGGTTGAGCTCGACTTGGTGATTGTTCGAGGCCACACCGGGTTCTTGTGAGGGTTCTTGATCCTTCCCCATGGGAGTTCGCGAAAGGATACTCTAGTGGATTGCTCGTGGCTTGCGGATCCTTGTCTTGTGTGGAGATTGCGGTTCCCCATTGGGGTCTTTGGCACCGAGCCAATTGAGCGGGCAACTCACCAAGCAAGTGCATCGCCACAACGAGGACTAGCTTGCCGGGAAGCAAGTGAACCTCGGTAAAAAATCATTGTGTTGATTAGTGATTGCCGAGGCTTCGACCTCCATTGTGATTGAGCTTGAGCATCTCTAGGTGATTGGCTATCTTCTACTCTTCGCGGCGGTATAACATTCGATCATCTCTTTACTTTCCGCAAGGTAGAATTGCTTGTTGTGGTCGGTCGGGAACCACTCATTGTGTAGCTTAAATCCCGTGGGTAGAATTGCTTGGTTGGTTTCGGTGAACCGACATTGTGTAGCTTGATCACCGTTGTTGTGCGTACAATTAAATTGAGTAGCCTTGCATGGTAGGACGGCTTGCATAGAGTAGTCGAAGCACTTGCTTTGCACATTTGCCGCCTTGCTATCTAATTGGGTTGTCTAGTTTTATTGCTAGAATTTTATTAGGCTATTCACCCCCTCTAGCCATTGTGACCTTTCAGTAGGGAGCCATAAAATGCGTTGGGACCGGCCGTGCGGCGGCATGGTCGAGTGTGCAAATATGGCAGTTTTGGAGCCATGGAGGCATGGTTAAGGGCCCTTCAGGCTCTCAGGTGATGGAAAACTCTATGGTGGAGAGGTGAGAGGCATCAAAATGGCTTAACTATGGCGTACAGGCGTGCTTGACTCGGTGCCGAGAGCCATAGGATGCACAGGATCCGACCGTGCGGCAGCACAGTCGTGTGTGCAATTATGGATGTTCTGGAGTCGTGGAGCTGTAGTTAAGGGCCGTTCAGGCTCTCGGTGATGACAAACATTGTGGTGGTGAGGCCAGAGGCATCAAAACGCCTTAACCATGGCATACGGTCATGCTTGACCGAGTGTCAAGAGCTGTAGGAATCGCACGAACCGGCTGTGCGGTAGCATATTCGTGTGTGCAAATATGGCAGTTCTAGAGCTGTGGAGCCATGGTTAAGGGCCATTCAGGTTCTCAGGCAGCAACAAACGCTGTGGTGGAGAGGCTAGAGGTGTCAAAATGCCTTAACCATGGCGTACGGGCATGCTTGACTCAGTGCCAGGAGCCATAGGATGCGTTGGAACCGACCGTGCGGCAGCATGGTCGTGTGTGCAAATATGGCAGTTTTGGAGGTTTGTGGAGCCAAGGTTAAGGGCCGTTCGGGCTCTCGAGCGATGGCAAACGCTATGGTAGAGAGGCCAGAGGTGTCAAAATGCCTTAACCATGGCGTACGGGCATGCTTGACTCGGTGCGAGAGCCATAGGATGCGTTGGAACCGACCATGCGGCGGCATGGTCGTGTGTGCAAATATGGCGGTTTGCGGCAGCCGTGGAGGCGTGGTTAAGGGCCCTTCGGGCTCTTGGGTGATGAAAAACTCTATGGTGGAGAGGTGAGAGGCATCAAAATGGCTTAACCATGGCGTACGGGCGTGCTTGACCCGGTGATAAGAGCCATAGGATGCACGGGATCCGGCGTGCGGCGGCACGATCGTGTGTGCAATTATGGATGCTGGAGTCGTGGAGCTATAGTTAAGGGCCGTTCGGGCTCTCGGGTGATGACAAATATTGTGGTGGTGAGGCCGAGGCGTCAAAACGCCTTAACCATGGCATACGGTCGTGCTTGACCTAGTGTCGAGAGCTATAGGACATGGGAAGCTGGCGTGCGGTAGCATAGTCGTCGTGCAAATATGGCGGTTCTAGAGCATGTGGAGCCATGGTTAAGGGCCATTTGGGTTCTCGGCCGTTAATAAACGCGCTGTGGTGGAGAGGCCAAAGGTGTAAACGCCTTAACCATGGTGCATGGGCGTGCTTGACTTGGTGCGAGGAGCCGTAGGACGCATAGGAACCGGCCGTGCGGCAGCAAAGTCGTGTGTGCAAATATGGCAGTTCTGGAGCCGTGGAGCCGAGGTTAAGGGCCGTTCGGGCTCTTGAGCGATGACAAACGCTATGGTAGAGAGGCCGGAGGTGTCAAAATGCCTTAACCATGGCATACGGGCTTGCTTGACTCGTCTTGCGGGAGCCATAGGACGCGTTGGAACCGACCATGCGGCGGCATGGTCGTGTGTGCAAATGTGGCGGTTTTGCGCCGTGGAGCCATGGTTAAGGGCCCTTCGGGCTCTCGGGTGATGGAAAACTCTATGGTGGAGAGGTGAGAGGCATCAAAATGGCTTAACCATGGCGTACGGGTGTGCTTGAACCGGTGCCGAGCCGTAGGATGCACGGGATCCGGCCGTGCGCCGGCACGAGTCGTGTGTGCAATTATGGATGCGGAGTCGTGGAGCCATGGTTAAGGGCCCTTCAGGCTCTCGGGTGATGACAAACATTGTGGTGGTGGGGCCAGAGGTGTCAAAATGGCTTAACCATGGCATACGGTCGTGCTTGACCTAGTGTCGAGAGCTGTAGGACACGTAGGAACCGGCTGTGCGGTAGCATAGTCGTGTGTGCAAATATGGCAGTTCTAGAGCGGTGGAGCCATGGTTAAGGGCAATTCGGGTTCTTGGGCGGCAACAAATGCTGTGGTCAAGAGGCCAGCGGTGTCAAAATGCCTTAACCATAGTGCATGGGTGCGCTTGACTTGGTGCGAGGAGCCGTAGGATGCGCGAGGAACCGGCCGTGCGGCGGCAAGTCGTGTGTGCAAATGTGGCGGTTACGGAGCCGTGGAGCCGAGGTTAAGTGCCGTTCGGGCTCTCGAGTGATGGCAAATGCTATGGTAGAGAAGCCGAGAGGTGTCAAAATGCCTTAACCATGGCGTACGGGCATGCTTGACTCGAGTCGGGAGCCAAAAATGCGTTGGAACCGGCCGTGCGGCGGCATGGTCGAGTGTGCAAATATGGCAGTTTTGGAGCCGTGGAGGCATGGTTAAGGGCCCTTCAGGCTCTCGGGTGATGGAAAACTCTATGGTGGAGAGGTGAGAGGCATCAAAATGGCTTAACCATGGTGTACGGGCGTGCTTGACCCGGTGCCGAGAGCCATAGGATGCACGGGGATCCGGCCGTGCGGCGGCACGGTCGTGTGTGCAATTATGGATGTTACAGAGTCGTGGAGCTGTAGTTAAGGGCCGTTCGGGCTCTCGGGTGATGACAAACATTGTGGTGGTGAGGCCGGAGGCATCAAAATGCCTTAACCAAAGCATACGGTCATGCTTGACCTAGTGTCAAGAAGAGTTTGTAGGAATCGCACAAACCGGTGTGCGGTAGCATATTCGTGTGTGCAAATATGGCGTTCTAGAGTTTGTGGAGCCATGGTTAAGGGCCATTTAGGTTCTCAAGCGGCAACAAACGCTGTGGTGGAGATGCTAGTGGTGTCAAAATGCCTTAACCATGGCGTACGGGCATGCTTGACTCGGTGCCGGGAGCCATAGGATGCGTTAGGCCCGGCCAGGTGCGGCGGCATGGTCGTGTGTGCAAATATGGCGGTTACGGAGCCGTGGAGCCAAGGTTAAGGGCATTCGGGCTCTCGGCGATGGCAAACGCTATGGTAGAGAGGAGGAGGTGTCAAAATGCCTTAACCATGGCGTACGGGCATGCTTGACTCGGTCTTGAGAGCCATAGGATGTGTTGGAACCGGCCGTGCGGCGGCATGGTCAAGTGTGCAAATATGGCGGTTTGCGGCCGTGGGCGTGGTTAGGGCCATTCAGGCTCTTGGGTGATGAAAAACTCTATGGTGGAGAGGTGAGAGGCATCAAAATGGCTTAACCATGGCGTACGGGCGTGCTTGACCCGGTGCATAGGGAGCGTAGGATGCACGGGATCCGGCGTGCGGCGGCACGGTCGTGTGTGCAATTATGGATGCGGAGTCGTGGAGCTATAGTTAAGGGTCGTTCGGGCTCTCGGGTGATGACAAATATTGTGGTGGTGAGGCCGAGGCGTCAAAACACCTTAACCATGGCATACGGTCGTGCTTGACCTAGTGTCGAGAGCTATAGGACATGCAGGCGGGCGTGCGGTAGCATAGTCGTGTGTGCAAATATGGTAGTTCTAGAGCTGTGGAGCCATGGTTAAGGGCCATTCGGGTTCTCGGGCGGTAATAAACGCTGTGGTGGAGAGGCCAAAGGTGTTAAAACGCCTTAACCATGGTGCATGGGCGTGCTTGACTTGGTGCGAGGAGCCGTAGGACGCATAGGAACCGGCCGTGCGGCAGCAAAGTCGTGTGTGCAAATATGGCAGTTCTGGAGCCGTGGAGCCGAGGTTAAGTGCCATTCAGGCTCTCGAGTGATAGCAAACGCTATGGTAGAGAGGCCAGAGGTGTCAAAATGCCTTAACCATGGCGTACAGGCATGCTTGACTCAGAGCCGGGAGCCATAAAATGCGTTGGAACCGACCGTGCGGCAGCATGGTCGAGTGTGCAAATATGGCGGTTTTGGAGCCGTGGAGGCATGGTTAAGGGCCCTTCGGGCTCTCGGGTGATGGAAAACTCTATGGTGGAGAGGTGAGAGGCATCAAAATGGCTTAACCATGGTGTACGGGCGTGCTTGACCGGTGCGAGAGCCATAGGATGCAAGGATCCGGCCGTGCGGCGGCACAGTCGTGTGTGCAATTATGGATGTTGGAGTCATAGAGCTATAGTTAAGGGCCGTTCGGGCTCTCGGGTGATGACAAACATTGTGGTGGTGAGGCCGAGGCATCAAAACGCCTTAACCATGGCATACGGTCATGCTTGACCTAGTGTCAAGAGCTGTAGGACACGCACGAACCGTTTGTGCGGTAGCATATTCGTGTGTGCAAATATGGCGGTTCTAGAGTTTGTGGAGCCATGGTTAAGGGCCATTCAAGTCCTCAGGTGGCAACAAATGCTGTGGTGAAGAGGCTAGAGGTGTCAAAATGCCTTAACCATGGCGTACGGGCATGCTTGACTCAGTGCCGAGAGCCATAGGATGCGTTGGAACCGGCCGTGCGCCAGCATGGTCGTGTGTGCAAATATGGCAGTTCTGGAGCCGTGGAGCCAAGGTTAAGGGCCGTTCGGGCTCTCGGCGATGGCAAACACTATGGTAGAGAGGCGGAGGTGTCAAAATGCCTTAACCATGGCGTACGGGCATGCTTGACTCGGTGCCGAGAGCCATAGGATGCGTTGGAACCGGCCGTGCGGCGGCATGGTCGTGTGTGCAAATATGGCAGTTTTGCGGCGGTGGAGGCTGTGGTTAAGGGCCCTTCAGGCTCTTGGATGATGAAAAACTCTATGGTGGAGAGGTGAGAGGCATCAAAATGGCTTAACCATGGCGTACGGGCGTGCTTGACCCGGTGCCGAGAGCCGTAGGATGCACAGGATCCGGCTGTGCGGCAGCACAGTCGTGTGTGCAATTATGGATGTTCTGGAGTCGTGGAGCTATAGTTAAGGGCCGTTCGGGCTCTCGGGTGATGACAAATTTTGTGGTGGTGAGGCCAGAGGCGTCAAAATGCCTTACCCATGGCATACGGTCGGGCTTGACCTAGTGTCGAGAGCTATAGGACATGCAGGAACTGGCTGTGCGGTAGCATAGACATGTGTGTAAATATGGCAGTTCTAGAGCTGTGGAGCCATGGTTAAGGGCCATTCGGGTTCTCGGGCTGTAATAAATGCTGTGGTGGAGAGGCCAAAGGTGTTAAAACGCCTTAACCATGGTGCATGGGCGTGCTTGACTTAGTGCGAGGAGCCGAAGGACGCATAGGAACCGGCCGTGCGGCAGCAAAGTCGTGTGTGCAAATATGGCAGTTCTGGAGCCGAGGTTAAGGGCCGTTCAGGCTCTTGAGTGACGACAAACGCTATGGTAGAGAGGCCAGAGGTGTCAAAATGCCTTAACCATGGCGTACAGGTATGCTTGACTCAGAGCCGGGAGCCATAAAATGTGTTGGAACCGACCATGCGGCAGCATGGTCGAGTGTGCAAATATGGCAGTTTTGGAGCCGTGGAGGCATGGTTAAGGGCCCTTCAGGCTCTCAGGTGATGGAAAACTCTATGGTGGAGAGGTGAGAGGCATCAAAATGGCTTAACCATGGCGTACGGGCGTGCTTGACCGGTGCCGAGAGCCATAGGATGCACGGGATTCGGCCGTGCGGCAGCACAGTCGTGTGTGCAATTATGGATGTTCTGGAGTCATGGAGCTGTAGTTAAGGGTCGTTCAGGCTCTCGAGTGATGACAAACATTGTGGTGGTGAGGCCAAAGGCATCAAAACACCTTAACCATGGCATACGGTCATGCTTGACCTAGTGTCAAGAGCTGTAGGACACGCACGAACCATTTGTGCGGTAGCATATTCATGTGTGCAAATATGGCGGTTCTAGAGTTTGTGGAGCCATGGTTAAGGGCCATTCGGGTCCTCGGCGGCAACAAACGCTGTGGTGGAGAGGCTAGAGGTGTCAAAATGCCTTAACCATGGCGTACGGGCATGCTTGACTCGGTGCGGGAGCCATAGGATGCGTTGAAGGCGGCCGTGCGGCGGCATGGTCGTGTGTGCAAATATGGCAGTTGGAGCCATGGAGCCAAGGTTAAGGGCCGTTCGGGCTCTCGGCGATGGCAAACGCTATAGTAGAGAGGCCGGAGGTGTCAAAATGCCTTAACCATGGCGTACGAGCATGCTTGACTCGGTGCCGAGAGCCATAGGATGCGTTGGAACCGACCGTGCGGCAGCATGGTCGTGTGTGCAAATATGGCGGTTTTGCGGCCGTGGAGCGTGGTTAAGGGCCCTTCGGGCTCTCGGGTGATGAAAAACTCTATGGTGGAGAGGTGAGAGGCATCAAAATGGCTTAACCATGGCGTACGGGCGTGCTTGACCCGGTCCGAGAGCCGTAGGATGCACGGGATGCGGGCGTGCGGCAGCACGGTCGTGTGTGCAATTATGGATGTTACGGAGTCGTGGAGCTATAGTTAAGGGCCGTTCGGGCTCTCGGGTGATGACAAATATTGTGGTGGTGAGGCCGGGCGTCAAAACGCCTTAACCATGGCATACGGTCGTGCTTGACCTAGTGTCGAGAGCTATAGGACATGCGAACTGGGCTGTGCGGTAGCATAGTCGTGTGTGTAAATATGGCGGTTCTAGAGCCGTGGAGCCATGGTTAAGGGCCATTCGGGTTCTCGGCGGTAATAAACGCTGTGGTGGAGAGGCCAAAGGTGTTAAAACGCCTTAACCATGGTGCATGGGCGTGCTTGACTTGGTGCGAGGAGCCGTAGGACGCATAGGAACCGGCCGTGCGGCGGCAAAGTCGTGTGTGCAAATATGGCGGTTAGCCGGAGCCGAGGTTAAGGGCCGTTCGGGCTCTCGGCGACGACAAACGCTATGGTAGAGAGGCCAGAGGTGTCAAAATGCCTTAAAGGCGTACGGGCTTGCTTGACTCGGTCGGGAGCCATAGGACGCGTTGGAACCGACCATGCGGCGGCATGGTCGTGTGTGCAAATGTGGCGGTTTGCGCCGTGGAGCCATGGTTAAGGGCCCTTCGGGCTGTCGGGTGATGGAAAACTCTATGGTGGAGAGGTGAGAGGCATCAAAATGGCTTAACCATGGCGTACGGGTGTGCTTGAACCGGTGCCGAGAGCCGTAGGATGCACGGGATCCGGCCGTGCGCCGGCACGGTCGTGTATGCAATTATGGATGTTACGGAGTCATGGAGCTATAGTTAAGGGCCGTTCGGGCTCTCGGGTGATGACAAACATTGTGGTGGTGGGGCCGGGCGTCAAAATGCCTTAACCATGGCATACGGTCGTGCTTGACCTAGTGTCGAGAGCTGTAGGACACGTAGGAACCGGGCGTGCGGTAGCATAGTCGTGTGTGCAAATATGGCGGTTCTAGAGCGGTGGAGCCATGGTTAAGGGCCATTCGGGTTCTTGGGCAACAACAAATGCTGTGGTCGAGAGGCCGGCGGTGTCAAAACGCCTTAACCATAGTGCATGGGCGTGCTTGACTTGGTGCGAGCCGTAGGATGCGCAGGAATCGGCCGTGCGGCAGCAAAGTCGTGTGTGCAAATATGGCAGTTCTGGAGCCGTGGAGCCGAAAGGCTCTCGAGTGACGGCAAACGCTATGGTAGAGAGCCAGAGGTGTCAAAATGCCTTAACCACGTGTTGGCACCAAAATTTGGACAGCCGAGAAATACCATTAGCAAGAAGATATCCTAAGCAAAACAAGACGTCTGATGATTGCCAAGAAGATCGAGTAGGAAAGGTATATCTGGATATATGTTCATCGGGCTTATGAGATCGACAATTTGGGATCAGCTACAAGGACGTTCATGCACAAATGGCCGATTAGCATATATAGCCTTGTGGAAGCAAATATTGTTTAATACATTTTGGGGGACATGCCGACTGAGAGTTCTTGTGGGCTAGAAACTCTTCATGTGGATCGGCTGGCATTGTTGATTAAACAAGATTATTTAAATACATTTAGAAGAAGCTTATTAATCTCCAAGAGCCATCATGTGAAGCAAGGAAGCCAGCAAGAGAGACATGTGCGTATATTTGGTCATCAGGCTCACGGTAGGCAATTGGTAATCGGCTATCAAGGAGGCCCATTGCATGTGTATGTTCGATCAGCATGCCTACGTGGCTTTAAGGATGGAAGGCAAGTACAAGATCTTGCATGCAAATCATTTGCCGTAGGAGAAGTCAGAAGACATATACACATATACTTGACTTCTGGTGTCACGTCCGTATACGGCAAGATATGCTCGCTTGCTAGAGCTTTGGCAGCTGGACAAGGAAGGAAAGAGATGCACATGCATACATGCGACATCAGGATTCCATGTTGATTATGAGGGATGCTCGTACGACCATCAGATACATACGTATATGCTTTGGATTATTGCCGTAGGAAATACCGCTATGGGTAAGTCTCAATCTGGAGCTTTGTTAGAGATGGACAACAGCAGTCAACGGTGGGCTTCAGATTCCAGTTCCAGTACGGCACGACGTCGTCGTAATACAAGAAAGAAAAGGAGGGATGGGCCGGCATGATTGGACTCACTAAGCATGAATACGTGAGGTTAGATTCATTCATTATTAGCATATGTTACAGGATAGTTACGTAATCTTTGTACCATATTCTCTATTGCTCAAAGACCGTATGTCCCTTTTCCTATATAAGAAAGGACACGGCACCCTGTAAAAGTGTTCACAACCAAATCAATACAACCGGCTACGCGCCACCCTTCGAGTCCTTTAGTCGTGTCGTCGAGTTCTTCGAGAGGGCCAATCGATCCGTCGACCTCCGTAAGACCCGGCAACCTTGTTATCATGTCTAGTATCGTGCGGCGGATTTAGATGTGATGCAAGTAGTCTCATCTGTTTTGCTTAGTATCGTGCGGCGGATTTAAGCTTAATGATGGGAGGTTTTTGCTTGTGCCTTGTATCGTGCGGCGGATTAAGACATGAGTAAAGATAGTTATCGGCTCTTTTAGATTTGGCATGATCTAATAGATTCATTAAGTTATCACGTGCTGCTTGCTTTATTTAATGCTTAATTATTTGCAACACTCTTTTGCCCAATCTAGATTGATACTTTTTTGGCTTGTTGATCGTTCCTTTCATGCTCATTCAATATCGAGTAGGTCAAGCTCATATAGCCGAATCAGATCGATCTAGATTGTCACGTGTTGTGGGTTCATTCACGTTATATGTAGATAAGCCTTGACGGGACCGGGTACCGTGCGGCGGATGCGAGTCTTTGGGTTACTTTAGAGCTAGTCATCCGGTGGACTAGAGATCGGTTTAATCGATAGGTTCCTTTTACATGTTACTTGTTTGTTCCTTCTTCATGGACCCCGATTCGGCAATCTTGCGATACGGTTATATTCACACATGTAGCAAGTATCTATATATACGTTAGATAATTACGTGCTTTTAGCTCCTTGTTGCTAGATTGTATCATGCGGTGGATTGATCTAGTAGTAAGGAGTGGTGTAAATTTATAGTGAGTGGTATCATGCGGTGGATTAGCTTGCTTGGGTTTATACTCGACGGGTTTATGAAGGCTAGACGTGCGGAGACTAGTTGGAGTAGCCTATGCATGTGTTGTTTAGTAGATTTATATTTATAAGTTACTTATCCTTAATTATTAGTGCTTGATGATGCTTTAAACTTGAGATATAGTTTGATATGCTTTGATGATTTAATCTTGTTCAAACATGTCTTCATCTATCGTATTCGGTTAGTTTGTTATGTTTACATCAGTTATGTTACTTTAGCCCAATGAAGCGCATCTGTTGCGAGATAGCTTCCATAGCTATGTGTCGTCGTAAGTGGCTTCGGGCCGTAAAGATGGAAGCTGTCGGTCTCACCCCTGCACGTTCCGGTTATGATCTTACCGTTTTATCCCTTGTCGATTTTCAGGTCAAATCGACTGGCACGCCACCGGATTCAGACGCCCGGGCACCCGATTTGAAGCTAGGCTTTCCGGCTTGCTGTGTGTGAGACGCAGGGTGGTCACATTTTGTGTCAACACACTTTTTGGCACGCCAGAGTGGGACCACAATCATTTGATCGGAAGTCGAGATCCTCTCCAAATATTTTTCACTTTCTAGATCATGATGGGATGCCATTCAGCTTATATGTTATCGACGATTCGGCCGAAAAGAAGCAAATAAAATGAAGAACAATTTTCCAGTAAATCTACTTGATGGCCGATATCATCAAGGAGAGTCCAAGAGAGAAGTACTGATTATTCTTTAGAGTTGGATTGGAGGATACAATTTTCACATCATTTATATTGCTGAGATTTACCACTGCATGAAACCTGGAAGCCAATCTTGCTGTACGTGTCATTTGCGTATGACTGCTGGTGGTATATGTCAACACGTTGGCACTAGGTGTAATAAACTCAAGAAGATGAAAAGATGCTGCCATACTCCACCGCTCAAAGAATTATTATACTATTCCGTCAAGTACGCACAAGGATAGCCGAATGGATGTTCAAGAGGCATCTCATGAAAGGCATCGGCTAATTTAGATGAAGCTCTCGGAATTAATGTACGCAAGAGGAGAATCAAATATAAAGAATATTATTATCAGGCCTTATCACATGGATCAGTGCTATCATGCTACACTAAATTAGAAAAGAAGCAAGTTCAGTTGTCTCCATATGCATCGGCTCAGCATGCTCTAATTTGGCATTGAAGGCAGAAGCCGATAATATTGGAGCATTGGATGATTCATTGTGACGAAGTCAGATTGTTCGGCAAATCCAAAGCATGAAGATGGAAGATTGCAAGTTCATTTTCTAAAG
The DNA here is from genome assembly GCA_018135685.1 of Themeda triandra. Lineage (NCBI taxonomy): Eukaryota > Viridiplantae > Streptophyta > Magnoliopsida > Poales > Poaceae > Themeda > Themeda triandra. The sequence continues at coordinate 65,229 of JAENPR010001999.1, forward strand.
ATTGCCGATAATTACATCTTGAAAGTTCATGATAATCCTTCGGTGGCATCAACGCTCAGGCTATGAGAGAAATTGTCTAATTAATTATTAAGCTAATGGAGCATTTTGATAGCCGACTTGACTTTAGAGTTAGTCGCGGCTGTGCCTATCTTCATCACTTAATATTATCCAATAGAAGAAGCAGCAGTGCCAGCACATGTATATGTGTGGACACTGGACAGCATACGAGCAACAAGCAAGCATCAGATGTGAAGGTATTTATAGAAGTGGCTTGCCACACTAGGACTTGCAAGCCAACTCTGCATGGAGCAAATTGTGGCATATGCTGACATGTTGACATCCTTGGGTGATGGTTCAAGAAGGTCAAAAGCTGCTGCGTTCCACCACTCAAGGAACATGAAGCTGCCGAAGTCATCAGTCAGATGGAGTTAGGAGTGCCTCAGACTACTCAAGACATCAAAGCCGATGGTTACATTGAAAATAAATTGAGTTCTCCCAATCAGCTATTTTACCAAAGCAAGCACCCTTTGCATTCATGCCACATCTTCTCGCCACGTACTCCAGGCCATGGGTGGATACTCAAAAGCTTCGAAGATTCAAGACAAAGATGAAACATTAATTTATCCACAGACATGCAAAGGGCAGCCAAGAGAAGCACATGGTTGGTAGTCAAGCAAGCCAGCGTTCACACAGATCGACTAATCGAGAAGATAGAATCGGCTATTTTTGCCGATGATGATTATGTGAGATATTCCCTTATCGGCCAATAGCCGATTACCATTTATTATTTCACGATGACATTCCTGATCGGCTAAAGGGAGTACGAGGCAAAGTGAAGTTGAACGGATCCCGTATTATAAAATCATTGCGGGAACCAACTCCAAGAAGATACTTGGGATGAACTTGCTCAGCGTCTCGGGCTCTTGCATCAGCTACACGTCAGGGGGGCCCGAAACTATCATGTGCACATCCTCACGCCGCCAAGTTCGTTTTCATCCTCTACAACATATTTGACAATGGCTTCGTGTGACATCCCTCAGAGCTATTCATCTACCTGACGACAGATTCACTCAAGTATTCCAGGCGTCAACAAAGAGAAAGTCGAAGGTGAATTAAGCAGACAGCCAATGAGGGCAATCTATTGGCTCCTATTAATGTAGTAGTGTAGGAGATGTTGCATCAGAGACATAAAAAGAAGCCTGACAGTCAATGGATATAAAGAGAATATTTTAATGGAGTGAATGCCTGAAGTGCGACAAGCTCTCAGGATCAGGAGTCCAAGTACATCACGACGAACTGAATCGGTTACTTACCTCCGAAGACCGATGGACAAGATAGACTTGGGGGGCCAACAGTAACTCAGTTTGCAATTCAGTTAAAGTATCAAATGATGAAACCAGTTGACCTGGCAGCATGGCCAGCTTAGGACAAGTTGCCGCATGCGACGTGGAGGACTAGCACGTTTGCGGTGATCGGATCAGAGGCCGATATCTTTATTTATTCGGCTATCGTGAAGACGGGGTATTCGGCGAGATGACAAGGTATTCGGCAGATGACTCTTTGCATGTTGTGGAAATAGCTGATGAGAAGAGTATTCGGCAAACGACCGAGCGGTCGGCTAATTCTCGGTGCTTCGGCAAATGACCATGCGGTCGGCTATCCCGGAAGCGGTGATTCCATTCGGGAAGCGAAGGTGGCTAGTAAAGCCGATCGGAGAAAGGAAAAGTTGTAACAATAAAAGACTCGAGAAAAAATCACTATTGGTCATTGAATATAGGAATCGGCTGTTCGGGGCACCTAATGTGATATTTCCTTTTAGCCGATGATAACGCAAAGATTACGGATTATGGTAACCGAGAACCAATAATCCAAGGGCAACACGTTGGCTGTATGCAAACAAAGCTAGAAGCTCTCAACCAGACGTGATATTCGAAGATCCAAATGAAAAGTTGAAAGCGGTTCAGCTATTATTCAAAAGAAAAAATCATTTCTTTTTGAGAAAAGACACATCGGTTGCTTGCAGAGTTACCGATGCAAGGCTTTGGGAAGATTTCTTATCTCGAGGAACCAGAAGCAAATGTCATGTCTTGATGTCCAGGAACCTCAAGAAGATTTATGTGTTGCCGTACGTCGAAGCAGAGAAAATTCTGTCCAGAGATATTCAATAAACAATAGAGAGCTCAGATAGCCATCCATTGGATCAGCAGTTTCATTGAGGCCGATATCTATGATTGATTCGGTTATGTATCCAGGACGTCACCGACAAAAATAAAGAGCCAAGAGTTACACCATCTTAATTGGAGGTCAAGTCCCAGGATGCAGCTGATGATTATTGAAGACATGAAGGATATAATTTTCATCGGTTACTAAGCTGAAGTATGGTTTTGCACCACGACGGTTCGTAGAAGGCCAGATAAGAGAAGTTCAGAGAACAAATGGATTAGTCCAGCGACCAATAGAATCTCTTATCGGCTAAATAAATATCGGCTCCTAAAAGCCGATGGGGAAAGAATTCTCTATCAAAACCTGGCGTATCTACATGATCATCATTCCGTCGTGCATATCAGCAGGGGCGTTCAATGTTATTACTACCATGAAGCCATACAGGCGTCAGTGTACTGAAAAAGACGGATAGCCGATAGCAGCATCAAGAAAGACTAATGGCTCAGTCACATTGGCTATTTGATCATCTAACGAGGCTAGTCAGCAAAGTACAGACATGCGTGGTATATATCTTGGCAATTGCACACAGGGTCTAATCCAATGGATGCATACGTGAAGATGGTTTGATAAAGCAAAGTGCAGATTCAGAAGGATCAGTGCGGCAATCGACAAAATTTTTATCGGCTAATCGACCCCTACATAATAGCCGATGAAAAGGAATACAATGTGCATCGGATTATAAATAAACTAATTCGGGACTCAGGAAATCGACATGCACGTCACGTTCAGGTGAAATCGGCTACTCTAGCTTTTATGTATAGTCGATAAGCCACATGACCCACAGAGATCAGTTGAGTCATATAAGCAAATGAAGATATATTACAATAGACCAGGGGTCGAAAGTCCAAGCACCACACGTTGGCTACATGTGTAATATTGGAATTTAAGAGAAACTACACGTGCCGGGAAGCCAACGAGACCCAGGAAGAGCTTTGGTGCTATGACCAGCTACTGCTTGTGCCAATAAGGTGAAGCCCACAATCGGCAACATGGGTTCCTCGACGTCACTCTTGAAGATTGGTCCAATGAAGATCGAGAAATCATCAATATGGCAGCAGATTAATTCAAGAATAAGTGTCTGCTGGCTTTTGGCAGGATACACGACAAGGTTATAAAGAAGACTCCATTGCCAAAAGTTTTAGCCCGCGCACATAAAGATACCAGGAGCTTGCACATCGGCATCAGCACAATCCGCAGACATGTCATTCGACTTCATATTCTGCCGTGCTGTATGTGTGCCGTGTACTTCTTTCAGGATACAAGCGGGAGAGCATTGTGCAGCACAGGAAGGATTTTGAACTCTTTACGTATATGAAGCATGCCTATTCGAAATTATGCGTGAAGCAAAGAAAGGAGGATATTGAAAAGAAGATATACACTGAAAGATGTCTGAGATCCAGTTATGATGCGGACTAGTCGGCAGCCAAAGCATCAATACAGGACAATCGACTATTTAGTCAAGAGGTCAATCCAAGGACGACATGTGCACCTGAAGATGTTAGAAGACCGGCGATCAAGGCCAGGCTTGATCCCAAGAAGGACTAGAAAAGATTGAAGCGTACGTACCTGAGGAGATAGGTGGCAGTATATGGAAATTACTAGGATATATATGGATTCTTTATTAAAACTAAGCCGATGGTTGCATTGGAGATCGGATTAAGCTGTACTCCATCGGCTACTATCATCAGCTAATCTGTCACCTCTGCCAGTTCAAAATACTCAGTCGGCTCTGACGTTCTGAAGCCATGTAGTTTGTTAAAATTTCAAGAGAGGGCGTTCAATGTTCAGGGAGTACACGAAATCCATCCAGGAACAGAGATGCTGGATTCGGCCAGAGATGTTGACTCCCATTGAAACAGCCAAATCTCGACTGGCTCCCGAAAGGTGCTCGACACTGTACTTTGATACATTGATATGATGACAGAGAACACCAAGACTCCAGAAATATCATGGCATGGTGTGCATGCATAAAGAGGTAAATAAAGGAAAGTCTGCATGGGGATGCTCAATCCAAAGAAGGAGAATTAATGCAAAGTATTCTTTATAGACTGCACACGTCAGGTTTGCATGCTGCTATAAATAGCCGATAGGCAGAGGAAATATTTTTCCCGATTTACCTCACTATCGGCTAGGTAGTTCTTGAACAATAGTCACACCAGTCACCAGGGAATTGAAGCCAAGACCAAATATACAAAGATTAGCTCGGATGGCAGTACGAGCTCAGTTTCTAATCCAGTTGGTGCACCGGCTCAGGAGACGGTTACCTTACCAAGTTTAGGCTAATGACGCCGTCGTCGGAAGGTGATCGACAAAGATTGCTAAAGGAGACAATCGGCTGAGAGTTATGGTCGTCATGCTAAAATCGGCTTCAAGTATTGAGAATATTTATAATATATGGTAGCCGAGAATCGAGATACCAAGCCAATAGTCGATGAGGCTTGGTTACGAGATGAAGAAAAGGCCCGATGCTAGAGCACAATAATAATTTGATTTGGTACAGAGGCAATAGTGATCAATGCAGGTTTGGCTTGATGCATGGACGTGTCAGCTTTCAATAAGATATATATGGAAGCAAGTTAATGATCACAAGGTTGAAGACGACGGACTCTGGGATACACATCAAAGCTGAGTACATCGGTTAAGGAAGCTATCAGAACTCAGAAGCTGTCACGAGGAGCTTTGAATGTGATGATTGGACTTGGGATTCAGTTTATGTCATTGCCTCTCATGCCCGAATTAAGGAACAAAATAGCAGATCAGCAAGAGCAGAAAGCTAAGAATTTGCCGAATAATGATGGAAAGGTGACTGAGGTTTCCCCATTGATATATCGGATTGCATAGCATCTGGATTTGATTCGAGTTCGTCCGGTGAAGTGATGTGCTGACATGGAATTTACAAGAAATTATTAGCAGGCATGGCTAAGTCAGGATATGCCGAAAACGTCACCAACGATTCAATCTATCAGATCGCCACAAAGAGTCAACACCAAGAAATCCTAGAGCGGTGGACACCCTCGGCGCCTCGATCTCCAACATCGACTACGCGTCAGGAGGGCCTGAACCCGCCGCACACGCACCTGCGCGCCGCCGAGCTTGTCTTCATCCCTTGCGGCACACTCAACATCAGCTTCGTTGTCATAACGTCCTTTGGTGCCAACCATGAATTACTTGACGGTGTGCTCACCTAGACATCCCAGGTCCTCGACAAGAAGAAACCAAAGACGAAGTAGCAGAAAGCCGATGAGGTTGATCTATCGGTTCCTATTAATATGACTCTGTCTTTTCCTTAGGATATAAGGCATCGAATACAGAGGACTCATGAAGGAGAGGTTTATATCGAGGAGGAATAAAGAATCCGGTTGGTACAGCCGAAGATGATGGAGAAGCGCAGAGCGTCAGGAGAAAAATCTACTTCAACACCAGTAATTGCTCAAGGCCTCATTAAGCAAGGAGACTGGAATAATGATGGTGCTAACGGGCCAACTGGAGTTGTTCAGAAATCAGCTAAATACCGTGCATACACCTCAGCATATAAGAGAGAAAGCAAGCAAGGAATCAGCTGATCAAGAAAGGAATCGACTATTGGTTTAGTCACATCGGCTATTTTATCAAAACATATTTTCTCAACTGTTCTGGAATTACAATACTTGGGGAAAAGTATGTTATGGTTAGCATGCTGACCTAGATATTTTATATCAAAGGGGACAGCTACATAACCTGAGTATTTGAGCCAACAGAAGTTGATTTGGTCGGGGCATGAAAGCTGATGGTCTGCTAGATCAGGGACGACATCGGGCTATGCAGGTTAATAACAAAAAGAAGATCAGATTCTATCAACTTGACCCGGGGGGCCAATCCAGCTATACTTAATTGCCAGAGCATCTGACCGAAGGCCGGTTACATCTAATTTCTGACGATGAATCAGGCCTCTGGACTATATGGATACTTACATCGACAGGAGAATACAAGCGGCAATGGGGAGAAAGAACAAATATCAAAGAGAAACTCATATAGAAGGAGTCACTGATATCAAGCTACATTCAGTCAAAACCACAGGTTGCAATGGCCGATTTCAAGATAATAAAGAAGTCATCAGCATCTTTATCGGCCCAGAATGAAGAGGCATACATGCATATATGACGAACCAATGAGGAAGAAGATCCTTGAGGTGAATACACTTGGCGTCTCAAGCTCCTGCGTCAGGAAAGCCTCAGAAGACCTGGATTCGCCAAGGGCGCACGTTGCACGACATCGAGCGATCATGAAGAAGGACAAGACGAATGACTTCTGTTAGCTACTTCATCTTCAACGATGGTAAAATTGTGGAAATGTGGTGAAACATGCTATTGTTGCTGGTGGATTTCTCGGCTCTGTGAAGAAAACCAGATTAAAATAGTTCGAAGCATGAGATTCATACTCCGAACTAGGAGGGCCTGTGTTGACACCAAAATTTGACCAAGCCGAGAAATATTACTGACAAGGAGATATTCTGAAGAAAAGACGAGAAGCTTGATGATTGCCAACGAAGATCAAATGGAAGATATGTGATGCAGTCACTGAATCTGCAGTTGAGCTCGACTATTCAGGAAGGCATGCGTATGCGGCCAATTAACATATATATCTTTGGCCATTTATTATTATTTCTTCAAAGAAGTATCCTTGATACATGAAGTTGATGAAAAGAGGCAAGTGCAAGGAATACGGCTACATATATGCTTGAAGGTTTCGGCGTATAAGGAATCCTTGGATTGTTTGACCGGGGCAAGCAAGCAAGATAATACACATATGGATATGTGGCATGCACGTCTCGTCGTCTTCAAAAGAAGGAAATAAGCATATTTTATTTAGAAGATGACGTCCAGGTACAAGTCAAGAAGGAAGCAAGGATACGTACTTATCATGTACGTACAAGACCAGATGTGTTGTGCTCGTATACGACAAGGCTGGCATGTTTTATTTAAAGGCAAGCTAAATATCGGAGCAACAAAGATATATGTCACGTACGTACGCATGGCCTTTGCCGATCGGAGCCAGAGTGAAGGAAAGGACTTGTCGGCCAAGGAAGCTTCATCGCCAAGGACTCAGAAAAGGAAATTGAGTCTACGTATTTGTATCTTCCTTTTATTTAGATATTTATTGTTAGCTAGGTTTTGTACGTAGCCCATCAGGAACTATCAGCCCAGGGTATAAATATAAACCCCGGCCATTGTAATAGATGTTCACAACCAAATCAATACAACCGCTACGCCACCATTCGAGTCCTTTAGTCGCGGTCGTCGAGTTCTTCGAGAGGGCCAATCGATCCGTCGACCTCCGTAAGTCCCGGCAACCTTGTTATCATGTCTAGTATCGTGCGGATTTAGATGTGATGCAAGTAGTCTCCCATCTGTTTTGCTTAGTATCGTGCGGCGGATTTAAGCTTAATGATGGGAGGTTTTGCTTGTGTCTTGTATCGTGCGGCATGGATTAAGACATGAATAAAGATAGTTATCGGCTCTTTTAGATTTGGCATGATCTAATAGATTCATTACGGTTATCCGTGCTGCTTGCTTTATTTAATGCTTAATTATTTGCAACACTCTTTTGCCCAATCTAGATTGATACTTTTTTTGGCTTGTTGATCGTTCGCTTTCATGCTCATTCAATATCGAGTAGGTCAAGCCCATATGGCGAATCAGATCGATCTAGATTGTCACGTGCTGTGGGTTCATTCACGTTTATATGTAGATAAGCCTTGACGGGACCGGGTGCCGTGCGGCAGATGCGTCTTTGGGTTACTCTAGAGCTAGTCATCCGTGGACTAGAGATCGGTTTAATCGATAGGTTCCTTTTACATGTTACTTGTTTGTTCCTTCTTTATGGACCCCGATTCGGCAATCTTGCGATACGGTTATATTCACACATGTAGCAAGTATCTATATATCTGTTAGATAATTACGTGCTTTTAGCTCTTTGTTGCTAGATTGTATCATGCGGTGGATTGATCTAGTAGTAAGGAGTGGTGTAAATTTATAGTGAGTGGTATCATGCGGTGGATTAGCTTGCTTGGGTTTATACTGACGGGTTTATGAAGGCTAGACGTGCGGAGTGCATCAGTTGGAGTAGCCTATGCATGTGTTTAGTAGATTTATATTTATAAGTTACTTATCCTTAATTATTAGTGCTTGATGATGCTTTAAACTTGAGATATAGTTTGATATGCTTTGATGATTTAATCTTGTTCAAACATGTCTTCATACTGTATTCGGTTAGTTTTGTTACGTTTACATCGGTTATGTTACTTTAAGCGAGATGAATCGCATCTTGTTGGCTAATCGCTTCCATAGCTATGTCGTCGTAAGTGGCTTCAGGGCGTAAAGATGGAACTATGCCGGTCTCACCCAAAGACGTTCCGGTTATGATCTTACCGTTTTATCCCTTGTCGATTTTCAGGTCAAATCGGCGGCACGCCACGGATTCGGGCCGGGCACCCGATTTGAAGCTAGGCTTTACGGCTTGTCAGGTAATGTGAGAGACGGGAGTGGTGGTCACATTTCCGTCAGCCATGCACCTGTCCGCATGTGCATGCTTGACCTTCAGCCGGAGCCATAAAATGCGTTGAACCCAGCCCGTGCGGCGGCATGGTCGAGTGTGCAAATATGCAGGTTTTGGAGCTAGGTGGAGGCATGGTTAAGGGCCCTTGAGGCTCTCAAAGGTGATGGAAAATTCTATGGTGGAGAGGTGAGGCATCAAAATGGCTTAACCATGGCGTACGGGCGCTTGACCGGTCTTGAGAGCCATAGGATGCACGGGATCCGGCCGTGCGGCGGCACGATCGTGTGTGCAATTATGGATGCGGAGTCGTGGAGGCGTAGTTATGGGCCGTTCGGACTCTCGGGTGATGACAAACATTGTGGTGGTGAGGCTAGAGGCATCAAAATGCCTTAACCATGGCATACGGTCATGCTTGACCTAGTGTCAAGAGTCTGTAGGACATGTAGGAACCGGTAAATGCGGTAGCATATTCGTGTGTGCAAATATATGGCGGTTCTAGAGCCGTGAGCCATGGTTAAGGGCCATTCGGGTTCTCGGGCGGTAATAAACGCCTCGTGGTGGAGAGGCCAAAGGTGTTAAAACGCCTTAACCATGGTGCATGGGGCGTGCTTGACTTGGTGCGAGGAAGCCGGGAGGACGCTTATAGGAACCGGCCGTGCGGGCAAAGAAGTCGTGTGTGCAAATATGGCGGTTACGGGAGCAGGTGGAAGTAGAGGTTAAGGGCCGTTCGTGCTCTCGAGCAACGCATGAACTATGGTAGAGAGGCCGTGAGGTGTCAAAATGCCTTAACCATGGCGTACGGCTTGCTTGACTCGGCCGGGAGCCACGGGGACGCGTTGGAACCGACCATGAGGCGGCATGGTCGTGTGTGTGCAAATGTGGCAGTTTTAATTGGGTGGAGCCATGGTTAAGGGCCCTTCGGGCTCCGGGGTGATGGAAAACTCTATGGTGTAGAGGTGAGAGGCATCAAAATGGCTTAACCATGGCGTACGGGTGTCTTTGGACCGAGTGCCAAGAGGGCGTAGGATGCACGGGATCCGGCGTGCGCCCGGCCTGAGTCGTGTGTGCAATTATGGATGTTACGGAGTCGTGGAGCTATAGTTAAGCGCCGTTCGGGCTCTCGGGTGATGACAAACATTGTGGTGGTGGGGCCAGAGGTGTCAAAATGCCTTAACCATGGCATACGGTCGTGCTTGACCTAGTGTCGAGCAGCCAGGACACGTAGGAACCGGTCAGTGCGGTAGCATAGTCGTGTGTGCAAATATGGCGGTTCTAGAGCGGTGGAGCCATGGTTAAGGGCCATTCGGCTTCTTGGGGCGGCAACAAATGCTGTGGTCGAGAGGCCCGGTGTCAAAACACCTTAACCATAGTGCATGGGCATGCTTGACTTGGTGCGAGGAGCCGTAGGATGCGCGAGGCCGGCCGTGCGGCGGCAAAGTCGTGTGTGCAAATATGGCGATTCGGGAGCCAGGTTAAGTGGAGGCTCTCGAGTGATGGCAAACGCTATGGTAGAGGCCGGAGGTGTCAAAATGCCTTAACCATGGCGTACGAGGCATGCTTGACTCGGGAGCATGGAGCCATAAAATGCGTTGGAGCCGGCCGTGCGCGGCATGGTCGAGTGTGCAAATATGGCGGTTTTGGAGCCGTGGAGGCATGGTTAAGGGCCCTTCGGGCTCTCGAGGTGATGGAAAACTCTATGGTGGAGAGGTGAGAGGCATCAAAATGGCTTAACCATGGCGTACGGGCATGCTTGACTCGGTGCCGAGAGCCATAGGATGCACGGGATCCGGCAGGTGCGGCGACACGGTCGTGTGTGCAATTATGGATGCGGAGTCATGGAGGCTGTAGTTAAGGGCCGTTCGGGCTCTTGGGTGATGACAAACATTGTGGTGATGAGGCCGGAGGCATCAAAACGCCTTAACCATGGCATACGGTCATTGACCAAGTGTCAAGATAGGCATCGGACACGCACGAACCGGGCTGTGCGGTAGCATATTCGTGTGTGCAAATATGGCGGTTCTAGAGCCGTGGAGCCATGGTTAAGGGCCATTCAGGTTCTCGTGCGGCAAGAAACGCCGTGGTGGAGAGGCTAGAGGTGTCAAAATGCCTTAACCATGGTGTACGGGCATGCTTGCCTCGGTGCGGGAGCCATAGGATGCGTTGGACCGGCCGTGCGGCGGCATGGTCGTGTGTGCAAATATGGCGGTTCGGGAGCCGTGGAGCCAAGGTTAAGGGCCGTTCGGGCTCTCGAGCGATGGCAAACGCTATGGTAGAGAGGCCGGAGGTGTCAAAATGCCTTAACCATGGCGTACGGGCATGCTTGACTCGGTCTGAGAGCCATAGGATGCGTTAGGCTGGCCGTGCGGCAGCATGGTCGTGTGTGCAAATATGGCGGTTTTTGCAGCCGTGGAGGCGTGGTTAAGGGCCCTTCGGGCTCTCGGGTGATGAAAAACTCTATGGTGGAGAGGTGAGAGGCATCAAAATGGCTTAACCATGGCGTACGGGCGTGCTTGACCCGGTGCCGAGCCGTAGGATGCACGGGGATCCGGGTGTGCGGCGGCACGGTCGTGTGTGCAATTATGGATGTTACGGAGTCGTGGAGCTATAGTTAAGGGCCATTCGGGCTCTCGGGTGATGACAAATATTGTGGTGGTGAGGCCGAGGCGTCAAAACGCTTAACCATGGCATACGGTCGTGCTTGACCTAGTGTCGAGAGCTATAGGACATGCGGAGCGGTCGTGTGGTAGCATAGTCGTGTGTGCAAATATGGCAAGTTCTAGAGCCGTGGAGCCATGGTTAAGGGCCATTCGGGTTCTCGGGCGATAATAAATGCGTGGTGGAGAGGCCAAAGGTGTTAAAATGCCTTAACCATGGTGCATGGGCATGCTTGACTTGGTGCGAGGAGCCGTAGGACGCATAGGAACCGGCCGTGCGTAAAGTCGTGTGTGCAAATATGGCGTTACGGGCCCGTGGAAATGAGCGAGGTTAAGGGCCGTTCAAGGGCCCTCGGCGATGCCAAACGCTATGGTTGAGAGGCCGGAAGGTGTCAAAATGCCTTAACCATGGCGTACGGGCTTGCTTGACTCCGTCTTAGGGAGCCATAGGAGGATGCGTTGGAACCGACCATGCGGCGGCATGGTCGTGTGCAAATGTGCGGTTTTGCCGTGGAGCCATGGTTAAGGGCCCTTCGGGCTCTCGGGTGATGGAAAACTCTATGGTGGAGAGGTGAGAGGCATCAAAATGGCTTAACCATGGCGTACGGGTGTGCTTGAGCCGGTGCCGAGAGGCGTAGGATGCACGGGATCCGGCCGTGCACCGGCACGGTCGTGTGTGCAATTATGGATGTTATGGAGTCGTGGAGCTATAGTTAAGGGCCGTTCGGGCTCTCGGGTGATGACAAACATTGTGGTGGTGGGGACGGAGGTGTCAAAACGCCTTAACCATGGCATACGGTCGTGCTTGACCTAGTGTCGAGGCAGTAGGACACGTAGGAACCGGGCGTGCGGTAGCATAGTCGTGTGTGCAAATATGGCAGTTCTAGAGGCGGTGGAGCCATGGTTAAGGGCCATTCCGGTTCTTGGGCGGCAACAAATGCTGTGGTCGAGAGGCCGGCGGTGTCAAATGCCTTAACCATAGTGCATGGGCGTGCTTGACTTGGTGCGAGGAGCCGTAGGATGCGGAGGAACCGGCCGTGCGGCGGCAAAGTCGTGTGTGCAAATATGGCGGTTACGGAGCCGTGGAGCCGAGGTTAAGTGCCGTTCGGGCTCTCGGTGACGGCAAACGCTATGGTAGAGAGGCGGGAGGTGTCAAAATGCCTTAACCATGCGTACGGGCATGCTTGACTCGGGCGGGGAGCCACAAAATGCGTTGGAGCCGACCGTAGCGGCGGCATGGTCGAAGTGTGCAAATATGGCGGTTTTGGAGCCGTGGAGGCATGGTTAAGGGCCCTTCGGGCTCTCGGGTGATGGAAAACTCTATGGTGGAGAGGTGAGAGGCATCAAAATGGCTTAACCATGGCGTACGGGCGTGCTTGACCGGTGCCGAGAGCCATAGGATGCACGGGATCCGACCTTGCGGCGGCACGGTGTGTGTGCAATTATGGATGCAGGTCGTGGAGCTGTAGTTAAGGGTCGTTCGGGCTCGGGTGATGACAAACATTGTGGTGGTGAGGCCCGGAGGCATCAAAACGCCTTAACCATGGCATACGGTCATGCTTGACCTAGTGTCAAAGGCGTAGGACACGCTGCGACCGAAATTTGTGCGGTAGCATATTCGTGTGTGCAAATATGGCGATTCTAGAGCTGTGGAGCCATGGTTAAGGGCCATTCGGGTTCTCGAGGCGGCAACAAATGCTGTGGTGGAGAGGCTAGAGGTGTCAAAATGCCTTAACCATGGCATACGGGCATGCTTGACTCGGTGCGGGAGCCATAGGATGCGTTGGAGCCGGCCGTGCGGCGGCATGGTCGTGTGTGCAAAATATGGCGGTTACGGGCCGTGGAGCCTAGGTTAAGGGCCGTTTAGGCTCTCGGCGATGGCAAACGCTATGGTAGAGAGGCCGAGGTGTCAAAATGCCTTAACCATGGCGTACGGGCATGCTTGACTCGGTCTTGAGAGCCATAGGATGCGTTGGAACCGGCCGTGCGGCGGCATGGTCGTGTGTGCAAATATGGCGGTTTTGCGGCCGTGGGTGGAGGCTGTGGTTAAGGGCCCTTCGGGCTCTCGGGTGATGAAAAACTCTATGGTGGAGAGGTGAGAGGCATCAAAATGGCTTGCCATGGCGTGCGGGCGTGCTTGACCGGTGCCGAGAGCCGTAGGATGCACGGGGATCCGGCCGTGCGGCGGCACGGTCGTGTGTGCAATTATGGATGTTACGGAGTCGTGGAGCTATAGTTAAGGGCCGTTCGGGCTCTCGGGTGATGACAAATATTGTGGTGGTGAGCCCGGAGACGTCAAATGCCTTAACCATGGCATACGGTCGTGCTTGACCTAGTGTCGAGAGCTATAGGACATGCGGGCGGGCGTGCGGTAGCATAGTCGTGTGTGCAAATATGGCAGTTCTAGAGGCGTGGAGCCATGGTTAAGGGCCATTCGGGTTCTCGGTGCGGTAATAAATCTTTGTGGTGGAGAGGCCAAGGTGTTAAAATGCCTTAACCATGGTGCATGGGCGTGCTTGACTTGGTGCGGGAGCCATAGGGCGTTAGGAACCGGCCGTGCGGCGGCAAAGTCGTGTGTGCAAATATGCGGTTACGGGACGTGGAGCCGAGTTAAGGGCCGTTCGGGCTCTCAAGCGATGACAGGCAGCTATGGTAGAGGCCGGAGGTGTCAAAATGCCTTAACCATGGCGTACGGGCATGCTTGACTCGGTCTGAAAGGGAGCCATAGGACGCGTTGGAACCGACCATGCGGCAGCATGGTCGTGTGTGCAAATATGGCGGTTTCTTGGTGTGGAGCCATGGTTAAGGGCCCCAGGGCTCTCGGGTGATGGAAAACTCTATGGTGGAGAGGTGAGAGGCATCAAAATGGCTTAACCATGGCGTACGGGTGTGCTTGAACCGGTCTTAGGGGCCGTAGGATGCACGGGGATCCGGCCGTGCGCCGGCTGCAGTCGTGTGTGCAATTATGGATGCAGGGTCGTGGAGCTATAGTTAAGGGCCGTTCGGGCTCTCGGGTGATGACAAACATTGTGGTGGTGGGGCCGGATGTGTCAAACGCCTTAACCATGGCATACGGTCGTGCTTGACCTAGTGTGATAGGCATGAGGACACGTAGGCAGCCGTGTGCGGTAAGCATAGTCGTGTGTGCAAATATGGCGGTTCTAGAGCGGTGGAGCCATGGTTAAGGGCCATTCGGGTTCTTGGGCGGCAACAAATGCTGTGGTCGAGAGGCCAGCGGTGTCAAAATGCCTTAACCATAGTGCATGGGCGTGCTTGACTTGGTGCGGAGGCCGTAGGATGCCGAGGAGCCGGCCGTGCGGCGGCAAAGTCGTGTGTGCAAATATGGCGGGTTGGAAGCGTGGAGCCGAGGTTAAGTGCCGTTCGGGCTCTCGAGTGATGGCAAACACTATGGTAGAGAGGCTAGAGGTGTCAAAATGCCTTAACCATGGCGTACGGGCATGCTTGACTCGAGCCGGGGAGCCATAAAATGCGTTAGGCCCGGCCGTGCGGCGGCATGGTCGAGTGTGCAAATATGGCAGTTTTGGAGCCGTGGAGGCATGGTTAAGGAGCCCTTCGAGGCTCTCGGGTGATGGAAAACTCTATGGTGGAGAGGTGAGAGGCATCAAAATGGCTTAACCATGGGCGTACGGGCGTGCTTGACCCGGTCTTGAGAGCCATAGGATGCACGGGATCCGACCGTGCGCGGCACAGTCGTGTGTGCAATTATGGATGTTACGGAGTCGTGGGCGTAGTTAAGGGCCGTTCGAGGGCTCTTGGGTGATGACAAACATTGTGGTGGTGAGTGAGGCATCAAAATGCCTTAACCATGGCATACGGTCATGCTTGACCTAGTGTGAAGGCTGTAAGGACACGCACGAACATTTTGTGCGGTAGCATATTCGTGTGTGCAAATATGCGTTCTATTTGTGTGGAGCCATGGTTAAGGGCCATTCGGGTTCTCGAGCGGCAACAAACAACGTGGTGGAGAGGCTAGAGGTGTCAAAATGCCTTAACCATGGCATAAGGGCATGCTTGACTCGGTGCCGGGAGCCATAGGATGCGTTAAAGGCGGCCGTGCGCCGGCATGGTCGTGTGTGCAAATATGGCAGTTCTGGAGCCGTGGAGCCAAGGTTAAGGGCCGTTTGGGCTCTCGGCGATGCAAAGCGCTATGGTAGAGAGGCCAGAAGTGTCAAATGCCTTAACCATGGCGTACGGGCATGCTTGACTCGGTCTTGAGAGCCATAGGATGCGTTGGAACCGGCCGTGCGGCGGCATGGTCGTGTGTGCAAATAACCGGTTTAGCGGCGGTGGAGCCATGGTTAAGGGCCATTCGGGTTCTTGGGTGATGAAAAACTCTATGGTGGAAGGTGAGAGGCATCAAAATGGCTTAACCATGGCGTACGGGCGTGCTTGACCCGGACCGTGCGTAGGATACACGGGATCACGGCTGTGCGGCGGCCTACTCGTGTGTGCAATTATGGATGTTCTAGAGTCGTGGAGGCTATAGCTAAGGGCCGTTCGGGCTCTTGGGTGATGACAAATATTGTGGTGGTGAGGCCCGAGGCGTCAAAATGCCTTAACCATGGCATCCCGGTCGTGCTTGACCTAGTGTCGAGAGCTATAGGACATGCGGAGGTATTTGTCTTGGTAGCATAGTCGTGTGTTCAAATATGAGTTCTAGAGCTGTGGAGCCATGGTTAAGGGCCATTCGGGTTCTCGGTGGTAATAGCGCTGTGGTGGAGAGGCCAAAGGTGTTAAAACGCCTTAACCATGGTGCATGGGCGTGCTTGACTTGGTGCGAGGAGCCGTAGGACGCATAGGAACCGTGCGGCGGTAGCAAAGTCGTGTGTGCAAATATGGCGGTTCGGAGCCGTGGAGCCGAGGTTAAGGGCCGTTCGGGCTCTCGAGCAATGACAAACGCTATGGTAGAGAGGCCCGGAGGTGTCAAAATGCCTTAACCATGGCGTACGGGCTTGCTTGACTCGGTCCGGGAGCCATAGGACGCGTTGGAACCGACCATGCGGCGGCATGGTCGTGTGTGCAAATGTGGCGGTTTACTACCGTGGAGCCATGGTTAAGGGCCCTTTAGGCCCTCTCGGGTGATGGAAAACTCTATGGTGGAGAGGTGAGAGGCATCAAAATGGCTTAACCATG